>JARHVA010000548.1:4432500-4547500 GCA_037957365.1 Torreya grandis | reverse complement strand
CCCAATCTCTAGCTTATGTGTGTCAATCTATAAAAATAAATTGTCAAACTTGCTCTCATAAATGATGAGCCCATATATAGATTGATTTTTTCAAAGATGTTAATGGTAGCATTAGTTTGGCTTATTAATACATCAAAATAACCTTTGATTCCTTACACATTAAAATCAAACACAAAAAAGTTAAAAATCGATCGAAAGCAACATATAAATATCCACAAAACAAACATGTCAGCATGGGAAAAAAATACATGTGTCATCACTTGGATTTTTTAACTACTCACAATTTTGTATACACCTCTTGATTGTCAGTAGGCCAATGCATCTCCATTTGTAGACCTCTAGCCCTGTAGCACAAGCCAATCAACGTGTATTATGCGTCTACAGTAGGACAATATGATCGTATTTATCCTCCAACTTCAAATGGTGACGTCGATCGACTATAAAATGAATAATTCATTCTAGTAGGTGAACCTCATCGACATAATAAACTATAATAAATAATATTAAAAGTTAGTTCTAAAAGAATATTAAAAAATTAAATACTAACATATTAAAAAATAAATATTAACATATAAACAAATTTCTTACATTAAATATAAATATTCTCATGTTCTAATATTTCTCGAAGATAAAACTTTTTTAAATTCGAGAATGTGAAATCGTCATTTATAAAGGTAAATAAAATAAATATAATTTATTATAAACAAGAGTTCGAGAAAATACAAAAGCGATATGAAAAAACAAAGATTTCAAAATTCTAGAAACAGCTCCTACTTGTGATAATCATTATGTAATCCCAACTTTTAAGAAACAATAAAATAAATATATTATTATAATAATAATTATATTATTATTATAATTTTAAAATATATAATAATAATAATAATAATAATTATTATTATTATTATTATTATTATTGAAATAAAGTTTATTTATTTATTTATTTTTTAATTAATTAATTCTTAAAAACGACTCCCGCTTAAAAACAATAAGTGTATAATAAAAATAGTTAAAAGCGGGAATTTTTAAACAATTTCAGCTTGAAATATGTGAGAACAACTCGGAAAGACAAATAGAATTAATTTAATATATGTATATGAATTATAATAATAATAATAATAAAACAAAGCCTATATATGTAGGCCCAACTCAAAATTAAAATGGTGAATGATAAAATAAAACATTGAGTTGGAACCCCAGTAATTATCTCCATGTTAATGACGTTCTGAGGAAGCTATTTTGTCATCTTTGTGGCTGTCTATGTCGAATACAACCATTCCCTAGGTAAACCGAAATACTTTCCCACGCTGTGGGGATTGATACATTTGGAAGAGACAAGTGGTTACGTTTCTTGCATTATTTTTTTATATATTGAAAATATATTATACACGGTCAAAAAGGCAGTTTTATGAAAGCGCATCTTAATATAAAGTATAATAAATATTATAATCAAAAATATTTTTTAGAAAAAGATAAGAGTTATGATCATAATAATATTGGTAAAAATTTATATAATAAATGATATTATAAAAAATTCTTTAAAAAAATTATATATTGTCAATATAATAAGTTTTGTAGAATGAGGTGGAAGAGGTAGTGGATTATTTAAGTTATCTCGTCAACTATTTACATGAAGGTGTCAATCATTAGGGATAGATTCTTAATAATTTTATTTAATATTTTTTTTCAACATTTTCCTTTGTCTATTGACATGAGGAATTAAAATAGCAAAAAGTAATATGTTTATTTTGCCTTGTCCATCCCAACAAGAAAGTTCGTAATGAGAATGCAAAAAAAGGTCACCTTTCATGGCCACATGACAATGAGAATCAATGGCAAGAAGGAGAAGGTCGAGTGGAGAATGGAGAGCTATTTCTTTATATATTTTAATTTATATTCTTGTATTACTTTTCTTTTCTCTCTTCCTTTTCTCTCTCCACTTGCTAATTCTGTGTTTTTGTGGTGCTCCAAACTTGTTCACTTTTTCAACCATTTGATATTGTTTTTGTGCACTACTAAGGTCTTAACATGAATTCAAAAATTGTATAAATATACATGCATCTTAGTATATTAGGCTTCTAGAAATAATATGAGAAAGTGTCAAGCATAGATATTGTCACATTGACATATTTATATGAATTGATTGTTTATAAGAATGATAGAAATATCAAGAAATAATTTATACAACATTCACTAATAGATATAAATCTCAAATACATTTATCATAAAAATACTAATAGATATAAATCTCAAGACTGTTATTTTAATTTTTTCCATATCAAAATTATTAATAACTTTATTGTCTTATTTACAAATTTCTTATTGATTAGTGATAAATCCTATCAATTTAACTACATCAATGTTCAAATTCATTAAAAACAAAAAATAAAAATAAAAAATTAGAAGTGAAAGGACTTCAAAGTCCATGATATCATCACGGTATTATATTTTTTATTGCTTTTCCTAATAAAAAAAAAGAAAAAAAAAATGTGAAAATCAAAGAGAAATACAAGTTTAAGTTAGAATTAAAAGTGAACACACTTACAGATATTACAACCCACCACCACCTCCCCTCCATTACGATTGTAAAAAACCTCTCAACATAATCAACTACACATTTCATTGTAATAATTTTATTTCCTAAAAAAATATTGTATTAATTAAATTATTATTTTTTATATTTTTCACTATTACATAGCCAACAAATATAAATTAAGCTCAATATATTTTATATGTAACACGAGTCCCAAAAGATATCAATTCCCTTATAATGTTCACGTTTTGGTACTCCAATAATTTTTTGAGAAGTGTAAGTTTATAATGACCACTATGGAGGTTTTTGAAATCTCAAAATCTAGCCAATGCAATTGAAAAATATATTTAACATACTTCACACTTCCTAGAGCCATATTCAATATGTACTATAACCCAAAAATAGAACCAATGGTTTGGGGAACTACTTTTATTTATTATGAGTTTTAAAGGTTTTTTCCTCTTTCAACATAACCCTATTTTATAATTTTAGGCTTTGACGATTATCTCCATACTTTTTAAAAAATAAAATATTTTTTAAAATTTAATTTTTTTAATTTATTGTTCTACTTTTAGATAAATATTTTAATTTTTATTTATTATTTAATTTTTTAAAGCTTAGTTAAATTAGTAGGCATAATTTTTTTAAGGTTTAATTTTATTTACTATAATTAAAGATATTAAAGTGTAATAAAGTGAGATGAAGATATTTTGAAAATAATAATCATCATCGTCATTATCATTGTAATAATATAAAAAAATATTATTAAAAAATCATGATAATTTAAATATGCCATACAATTTATCCTTATAAAATATGTTTTTAAAATAAAATAAATTTAATTAAATATTTATATAAATATTTTTGTTACTATTTATTTTAAATAAATTTATTTAAATAAAAAATAAATATAATTTAATACATAATATTTTCATATTCCAATATTTATTAATTATAATTATTATTTATTAACTATAATCATTATGAAATTATTTTAAAAATAATAATTTAAAATATAAATAACAATTTTATATAGATATTTGCACGCTCTTATGTTTTTTTTTAAAAAAAGGGGTAAAAACTTTATTAAAACTTAAAATAGCAGTTTACAAAAACACCAAAACAACCCAAAGACATGAAAACCAGTAACGACCTCACACCTCAACTCCACCGACATCTCCAACAAGAATGGGTTCCAATTCTTGACGTAAATTGCTAAGCAGTTGCTCCCATTCATCTGCCTTACGGCAATCTCCCGCTTCTGATGCCCATTTTGCCAAGCAATCAGCCACCTTATTCTAGTCCCGTGGAATGTGGGCATAAGATACAGAATCCATGAAGGAACTCACCTATAATATCTACTGCACTATCGTACCCAGTTGCCAAATCACATCTAAATTTTTTCTTTCCAAGATCAAGTTAATCAGGACCTGAGAATTAGCTTCACAGATCACCCTCCTCCACCCTAAAGCATAAGCTCTCCTCAAAGCATATAGGATAGCCAAACCTTCCATCTTATTAACATTTTGCACTACCTGATATGTCGAGAAAATAAAAACCACAAATCCCAAAAAATCCCTAGCAATCCCACCAATTCCAGCCGCCCCTAGATTGCCCCTGGATGATCCATTCGTACTAATTTTCAAAAGCCCAGCAAGTAGGTACGTCCATTTCCCCAACCCTTAAACTTTCTGATGCCCCTGTATACCTCTCCTGACACATGCTAAAACTGAAGATAACTCCCTTATGCCAAATCGTTCCAACACCTTAGCATCCCCTTTCTTCAATGGCAACGTAACCTCACTCTTTGCTTCAATAGATTCTTGGATCATTCCTTTAATTCTGCTCTAGACCTGTGGAGTCGCCATTTTTTCCTCCCTAAAAATCCTATGGTTCCTTTCTAGCCAAACTTGCCAGAGCAGAAAAACAGGGCCAGCATACCATGCATCCTGCAAGAAGGAAGTCGAAGAGGGGGGACGACCCACTCTTGACCAAAAATTTACCAAAGAGAGCATGAATGCACTGGCACCTCTACACGTCCCACCATAAGTGCCATAATTGAAGGGTGAAGGGACAATGAAAAAAAAAGTGAGAGGAGTCTTCCTCCTCGCTATTGCAGAGAACACACCTCGAAGGCCCAGCAAATCCCCACTTCTGAATATTGTCCCATGTCAAGCATCTATTCCACACTAAAGTCTATGTAAAGCAGTTACACTTTGGCCAAGAGAAACCATTCCAAACTTTTTTTCACCATTGAACTTCCCCTCTATCCTCATACTATTGGGAGATCAGCTCCTAATAACCATAGGACATAGTATACTTCCCCTTGGGATTAGGGGACCAGGCTAACACATCGTTGTCCATAAGTGTGTTGTAGCTATGACAGGACAAAATATACTATAGGTCCGCGCACTCTACCTCCAAACCATGAATCGGCCACTCTTATGGGGACTTCCATCTAGCAACAGCCACCTGCCCCTAAAAGGATAGGGATTTAAAGTCACACACCCTTATCCAACCAGCTTCACAAAACCTCTGGGCCAAAATACTCAACTGAGAATATTGGCTAATTATGGGAGGGTAACCATCCCAAGAGTCATGCCAAAATTGTACCTCCACCCCACTCTTGTAGATCCAAAATAGACCCCTCTTAATCAGCGTAGCTCCTTTCTTAAGAGTAGCCCAGATCACTGAGCCTTTGCCTGCCAAGTCATACAATGGAATATACCTCTGAGGGATCCCAAAAAAGTACTTGTGGGACAACACTCTAGCCCACAGTCGATCTTGTTCCACACACCAACGCTAGTATAGTTTGGCAGCCAAAGCAATACTAGATAGCACAAATTGTCGTAATCTCAACCCTCCAAACCTCTTTGGGCTGCAAACCGCCTCCCACTTAATAAGGCTCCACTTGGTTGAAGATAAATTCTCAGCCCATAAAAACTGTCTTGTTAAGGAATCCAAGTCCTTAACAAAGCTCATCGGTGCCACCTGGATCATACACCTATAAATAGGAAGAGCATGCACCACTAATTGAATCAGTTGAACCCGACCAGCAAAGGATAACCAACGGTGGGTCTAATGATTCACCTTGTCCCAGAATTTGTCTAGGATCACCCGCCACGACTCCTTAGACTGTCGGCCAACCGAGATAGGAATCCTAAGATATAGCAGTGGGAGACTCCCAATTTGGAACCTGAGGATAAGAGCCACTCTTTGTTGTATGGAAGGTGGAGTGTTAAAGAAAAAAATAGATGACTTGCCCTCATTAATTACCTATCTTGAGGTAGCAAGGTAAACATCCAAGATTTTGCACATGTTAGATGCCTCCCTAATAGTAGCCATGCCCATCAAGGCCACATCATCCACAAACTGGAGATGAGATTATACAGGGAGTCCCCCTCCCCACTGCCAACCTTGAATAGTGCCATCATCCATATTTCTTTTGATCAACTGACCCAAGCCTTCTGCCAACAGAAGAAACAAGTAGCGAGAGAGAGGGTCACCTTGCCTCAGTCCACGAGAAGCCCTAAAGAGATTAGAGTGCTCGCTATTAATCAAAATTGAAAAGGAGGTCGAGTTCACACAACTCAAAACCCAACGTATCCAATCCTCTGCAAAACCAAAGGTGCCCAAGACCTTCTAGAGGAAAGACCACCAAACTCTATCATAGGCCTTTGACATGTCCAGCTTGATAAACATCACCTTTTCATTAGACTAGGTCATGGAGTGTATAGTCTCAGTAGCCATCACTACCCCATCCAAAATCTGTCGGCCCTCTACAAAGCCACCTTGCTCCTCAGAAATAAGTGCTGGTAGCCACTTTTTTAACCTCTCAGCAATCAGCTTAGATATAATTTTATAAGTGACATTGCAAAGGGAAATGGGCCAAAAAAGACAACCTATCAGCCCGTTCTCCCTTGGAAATGAGAGCCAGGAAGGTAGAGTTCATAGCCCGAAGCATTTGCTTGTTCCTCTGGAATTCTTGAACAACTGTCAGGTGGTCTAATTTGATAATTTCTCAAAATTTTTGGAAGAACTCAATCAGGAAGCCGTCTAGACCAGACACCTTTCCTTTCTACATCATAAGAACTATCCTCCTTAAATCCTCCAAGGATATATCCCTCATCAAATGCTCTTTCATATCCATGGTCACCAAAGAAGGAATACATGATAGGATCTGAACCTCTTCAGTCTAGTCCCCCTACGCTTTCTCCTTAAATAATGAAGCAAAATACCGCACTGCCTCATTAATGATACCCTGTGTAGAAGAAATAGTCTCCCCATTATCCATCACCAAAGAAGTTATCCCATTGCCATGCTGTCTAGCCCAGACTGAATTGAAGAAGAAGGCTGTGTTCTTATCCTCCTCTTGAAGCCATTCAATTCGGGCCTTTTGTTTCCAAAATATTTCCTCCCTTAGTTCCCATTCCTCCAATGCTTTTAAGGCTCTGGCTTCCTCCCTCAGCAAAAACTAAGTCATCCCCTATTCCCACATGATTTTGGTAATGTCATTCAGCTCTATTTGAGCCTCATTTTTCCTTTGAAAGATGTTCCCAAAACTTTGTTGATTCCACATTTTGAGCTGGGACTTGACGAATTGGAGAAGCTTAACAAAAGTATACATTGTTATTCCTACAGCATGCCTGCCCATCCTCCACCAATCTGCCACACGTCCAAACAGGTCCGGGTCTCTGAACCACATGAGCATACGGGCTGAGGAAATTACCAATTTTATGGGCCAGTGGTCTGAACCCCTCCAATCAAGTATCTCTAGGGAAGAAGACCACGAACCCCACACCCAATAACAGGAGGTCATGAATCTATCTATACGCTCCACAATGCACTTGTCCCCCACCCTTCTGTTGCTCTAGGTAAAGCATCCATTAACGGGCTTGATATCCACTAAATTGAGTGCCACAATATTATCCCAGAGTAGAAGAGAAGAAGGTTTCAGCCTTGCATTACCTCCTCTTTTTTCTATTAAATCAAGAATAGCATTAAAGCCTCCTGTAACAATCCAAGGCAAGTAAGGAAATAATCGCCGAAAAAAGTGGATATTTTTTCAAACAAGAAGTTTACCTTGGAAATCTGTAGGAGCATAAACATTAGAAAAAAGGACTGATTCACCCGACTCAATACATGATGCCACCATAGATAAAGAGGATTTAAAGGAAATCCATGACACAGGTTGGATCTTTCACGGATTCCAGAAACAAGCCACACCCCCAAAGACCCATGAGCTCCAATGCACTGCCATGAACCATGCCTCCATAAATTAGGTGCGATATTCCTCATATCATCCACATAAACTTTCATTTCTTGAAGAAAGAGAACATCAGGTACTTGACATCTAACTAATTCCCTAACAACCTTTTATCTAGGACAGTTGTTCAATCCCCTTACATTCTATGAGATAATGATCATTTTGGAGGAGTTAAAAAGTGAGAGTCTAAGGTCTTAACCACACTTGACTCCACCAAGGTCTCTCCAATCATCTTAATTCTCTCCGTGTCCTTCTTGTGCCTCAATTTAACACTTTTTTTGACATCCCCTTCTTCCCCTCCTTTTGAAGAATTCCCAAGTGAGGAGAAGATTTACCTCTCTTATCTACTTCTGCCATCATAGTCCTTGCTAGAAGGTACGTGTCCTCTCTGTTCTGTTCTAGGTCACCATTTGTCGCCTCCACCCTCTTTGCCTCTGTCTGCCCCTCCAAAACCATGGGTAAGGCTGACTCTTCTTGAAGAATCGAAGGAAGATTGGTCGAATTAATCTCTGGTCTTGAGCCTCCCACAAGCTGCTCCACACTCATTAATCTCGGATTTACTTCTTGCTGGCCCAATTCATCCAAGATTTCAAACTTGTTGAAGGAGTCTTCATCTTGTCACTCCCTAAGAGTCCTCTTCTAGCCTCTGTTGCGGCTTTGAGCTTTCACCTGCACAAAACCTTCAGCATCCCTACCCTCCCCGACCCCAAACTTCTTCCCTTTATCAGCACTGGGAGTGTAGCTAGGTGGTGGTTGGGGTTGTTACTACATTGACTTAGCCGTCGGGCATCTACGCACCAAGTGTCCATATTCATGGCATAGGCGACACTTGAAGGGAAGGGTCTTATAGTCCAATTGTTTTACCCAGGAATATGAACCCGCACTCATCTCCACCGCATTAGGCAATGGTTTGCTCAAATCAATTTCCACACAAATTCTAGCAAAAGTCATGACTTTCTTACCTAAATTTTGTGTTGAAGACCCCACTGGCCTTCCAAGCGTCAAAGCTAACATCTGGAGAATGTCTTCTCGACAACATTCAATAGGAAATTTGGGGAGCCTAACCCATACCGGAACCCAAGCTGGTAATTCCTCAGAAGGATTAAACCTAGCATGCCAAGGTTTGACAAAAAGTCTACCCTGATTGCAAAAGTAAGGTCCTCTCTTAAAAACCCTGTTGCAGTTAGCCAAGCATAGAAACGTCACCATGTAGTTATTTGCCAATAACATGACCTCCATTTCTCCCTCTGGTTCCCACACTCTCTTGGAACAATTCTCTAGAAATTGGAGGGAAACTCTCAAACCCAAAAACTTGCAATACAATGAGTGCTTAGAATAATATTCCACGTCCTCAAAAATCATATCAAAAGAAATTACCAGTTTAGGTCACTCCTTGCACCTCTCCAGGCAGCGATTAATCTTCATGATCCAGGATCCCCTAGGCAAGCTCCATTCCATAGCTCCTAAATTCTGGGAAGAAAACTCATTACCTAATGTTTTTACTTGCTGCTCCTCCCTGTTCATGCCCACGACTTCACTAAAACTCTTGCCAGGCGTGGTCTTTAAAAGCTCCTGCTGAGCCATTACCACGCCCTTCTTGGTCTTGCGTGACCGTTTTGACGCCTTAGCGCCTCCCCACGCACTCGCCCCCCAAATCTTCACCTGCACGCTCTTATGTTTTTTAAAATAATAATTTAAAATAATTATAAGAACTCATAAATTACAAAATGATATGATGCGATGATTTTGAGTCTTCAATACAACTCTGACGGACTCAACTACACATTGCAGAATTATTCTATTAATTAAAATATTGCTTTTTTGTATTTTTCACTATTAAGGGTCCTAGCATATACAAGTGAAGCTCAACGTATCTTATATGTAACATAGCCCCAAATCATATCAGTTCCCTTATAATGTTCATGTTTTCCTGCTCTTTTTTCTTTTTTTTCTTTTTTTTGAAGTGCAATTTTATAATGAGATTTTAGAAAGTATGGCGAGGTTTTTCAAGCTTCAAATTTAATGAATGTAATTGAAAAATATATTTTCGAAGTTTCAAATCTAATGAATGTAATTAAAATATATATTTTACATGAAATTTTTAAAACTTCAAATTTAGTAAATGTAATTAAAAAATATATTTTGTAATATTTAATGTGATTTTAATATCTACAAATGAAATTAGATAGTTTGGACAAGTATCTTTATTCATTATAAATATTCAAGTTTTTTTTGTCTTTTCACATAATCTTATTTTATATTTTTAGGCTTCGACGATTCTCTATACCTTTTAAAAATTATCATATTTTTTAAAATATATTTTTTTCATTTATTATTCTAGTTAACTCAATTTTTTCACTTATTGTTCTAGTTTTAAATAATTATTTTAAGTTTTATTAACTGCTTGATTTTTTAAAGCGTAAGCATAATTAATAATGGTAGCTAGAGGTAATTGAGTGTAATAGAAAGAAGCAAGGATAGTTTTAACTTTAAATTTATTGTTTATTTGATCATTATATCTATGAAAAAAAATCTTATTTGAAAAATCATAATATTTTAAATATACAATACAATTTACAATGATAAAATCCATCATAAATATAAAAAATAAATAATAAAATTATTATTTAATAATATAAATATCTATATACATTTTATTGCTTTTTCAATTAAATTTATTTAATCTAATTAAATATTTATATAAAAAATTTGGTTGCCATTTTCTTGAAGTCAACTTATAAATTTTTAATAACAAATGTAACATAATACATAAGGTATCCTTATACAAATATTTATAAATTATAGTCATTTAGCTTAATGAAATTATTAAAAAAAATAAAAAATAAAATATAAACAACAATTTTAAATTGATTATAAATATTTGCATGCTTTTATTTTTTATAAAATATAAGACTTTGTAATATAATAAAATAAAATAATTATAAGAACTGATAAATTACAAAATGGTGAGTTTGTATATAGATTAGTTTTTTTTTTTTAATATTATTAATTAGATATATTCTCATAAATGATGAGTTCATATATAGATTAGATTTTTTCAAAGATGTTAATTATAGTATTAGTTTGGCTTAATAATACATCAAATGAATTTTCATATCTTTACACATTGAAATCCATCATAAAAATATTTAGTTCCAATGAAAGTAATAAATAAATATCCACAAAACAGACTTGCCAACATGGAAAAAAGCACATATGTCGTCGCTCGAATTTTTTTTAACTATTCACCATTTTGTATATGCCCTTTGATCATTGGCAGGGCAATGTATCCCCAGTGGTGCCCTACAACACAAGTCAATCAACTTGTGTTATACATCTACAGTAAGACAATATGATTGTATTCATCAAATAATTCTAAATCATGATCTCATTCGACTATGGAATGAATAACTCATTCAAATAAGTGAAACCTATCGACATAATAAACTATAGTCAACAATATTAAAAATTAGTTCTAATAAATTATTGAAAAAATAAATATTAACATCTTAAAAAATAAATATTAACATATAAACAGATTTCTTACATTAAATATAAATATTTGCATGCTCTAATATTTCTCGAAGAGAAAACTTTTTAAATTCGAGAGTACAAAATCGTCATTTATAAAGGCAAGTAAAATAAATATAATTCATTATAAACAAGAATTCAAAAAATTATAAATACAATATAAAACGAGGATTTAAAAATTATAAAAACAAATCCAACTTGTGAGAATCATTATAAAAACCCAACTTAAAAGAAACGATAAAATAAAAATATCATTATAATAATTAAAATAAAAGTTTTTTATTTTTTAAAAATAATTCTTAAAAACAACTCGCGCTTGAAAATAAATATATTACGAAAATAATTAAAAGCAGTTTTTTAAAAAATAGTCCTAGAAACAATTCCAGCTTGAAACAATCATTATATTTGTGAGCCCAACTCGGAAAGACAAATATAATTAATTTAAATATATATAAAATAATAAACAAAGCCTATATATGTAGGCCCAACTCAAAATTAAAATGGTCAATGATAAAATAAAACCCCTGTAATTACCTCCAAGTTAATGACATTTTTGATGAAGCTTATTTTGTCACCTTTGTGGCTGTCTATGTCGAATAGAAATACTTTCCCACGCTGTAGGGATTGATACATTTGGAAGAGACAAGTGGTTACGTTTCTTGCATTATTTTTTTATATATTGAAAATATATTATACACTCGGTCAAAAAGGCGGTTGTATGAAAGCACATTTTAAATATAAAGTATAATAATTATTATAATTATAAAAAAATCTTTTAAAAAAATAAGATATAAAATACTAATATAATAAATTTGGAGAATGAAGAGGAAGAGGCACTGGACCATAGCAAATCAATAGGGATAGATCCCTAACAATCTTATTTAATATTTTTTTTCAGCATCTTCTTTTAGAAGAGGCACTGGACCATAGCAAATCAATAGGGATAGATCTCTAACAATCTTATTTAATATTTTTTTTCAGCATCTTCTTTTATCTATTGACAAGGGACTAAAGTATTAAGAGGTAATTTGTTCATTTCGCTTTGTCCATCCCAACAAGAAGGTTTATAATGAGAATGCCAAAAAAGTCACTTTCAATGATCACATGATGGTGAGAATCAGTGGCAAGAAGGAGAAGGTCGAGTGGAGAATTGAGAGCTACTTCTTGACTTGTGTCGGCCACTACCACTATCACTTTAATCTTGATCTTTTCTACAACGTCTTGGTAATGGAAATCTCCTCCCTTTTTAAAATTAATTGTATCGGTGGCTCAATTTATTCTCTCTTATTATTTATAGATTGTTATTTATCTAACGTATTATATAATTTTATATTGATAATTTTGTAAATCTAAAATCGTAAATTTTTATAAAATTTAAATCTACTTTATTAATCAATCATGTAATATATTTTTATTCGTTAAAAATATTATACATGTTTTTAATTCAAAAAATAAAAGGATGAAAATCAAGACAATAAAATAATTATTTCTTCTATAAAATTATCTAAAATAAATATACTAGTTATTGTCCCTTTTTAAAGGGAAATAAAATTATATTATTATTTATAATTGTTTTTTATATTATTATTAATTATAATTAATAAATATTTGATACAAGAACAAATTAAAATGTTAGGTCACATTTTTATTATCATTAAAATATAAAATAGAATATATATTAAATTAAATAAAGATGATATTTTTATTTAGATCTTTATATTTATTGATAGTTTCATTAGAACTTTTTATCATGGGGATTTATACTAAAATTTGTTACATTAGTTTTTAATTCTTCATCAAAATAATAAATTGAAATATTAGATTTATTATATATTTATAAGTGAATAATAATAAAGTGGTAAAAACATGATAATAGGGTGAAATAATAAGTGAAAAGAAGAGGATGAAATGTAGATTTGGAAGCCATAAAAAAGGAGAAAATCAAATTGAATTTTGATGAGGCTTTAAAAGGTAATCCAGGTCTAGCTAGTGCTAGGGGAATATTTAGAGACGAGGAAGGATAACTTATACTTGTGTTTTTTCGAGCCTTAGGTGTGAAATCAAATAATATATCTGAAGCACATGTTGTTCATTTAGGTCTGAAAATAAAAACATTCAAAGGATGGAAGAAGATATGTATTGAAGGGGTTACATAAATTGTAATAAATTTGGTTAATGCAAGGAAAGTCAAGGCTTATAAAATAGGACAATCATTGAAGATGTTCAAACTCTACTACTCAAGTTAGATTCACTCAAATTGGTACATGTGTTCAGAGAAGGAAATATAGTAGCTAATGCATAAGTGCAGCTTAGGGAGCAGGAGGGAATAGGATATAAGGAATGATCACATAATCTCTCGAAATAAATTTGGTCCTTGATTAATGAAGATTTGAAGCTATTTAGAAGAAAATTTGAAGAAATATAAAGCATGATAGGTAGTCTTATGGATAATATTTTCAAGATGCTTTGTCTTTAAAAGACCCAATTTTTGGTTAAAAAGGACTTTAATAAATTAAATTAGATTATAAAATTGTTAATCCTACGTGGATTAACAATAATCAAATTTAATGGAGTTTGTCAATCAACTATGCCTAATGATGATGAGCTTAATGAGGCAATCATTTCCATGTGTATGATAGGATGACTATAACAATCGAGAGGTGTGAGAGATGTAGTGGAGATTAGAGGTGTAATATTTATCGTGGGGATTTGATGGATTGATTTGAATTTTGTAATATGAAGCTATGGAGTTGTTAGGATAAATTAAACTAGATATGTCCCCAAATTGCATACAAGAGAAACTATGAAATGAATTAATCAAACATTCTAAAAATAAACATAAACATGCACATAACATAACATAAGACATCAGATTTAATGTGGTTCACCCAAGATGGGTTACATCCACCAAACTTGTCTAGTCTATTATTTCCAACAATACAAGGGAGAAACAAAATGATGTAACAAACCCTGTTATGCCTCTCTACCTTTTCTGCCTCCTCTTTATGTATAATATTTTCATGTTATATCACAATCATATATCTCATTCATATATAGATATATTTTAGGGTGAAAAATACCTAAACATAACCTCTACCATCAGATCTGAAAACCTTTAATCAATGGCTCAGATTGACTATAAAATTACAATTTAACAAGGTAATTTTAATTAAAAAATTCTTCAGGACGCGTGGCCCCCAAACCCCCCAGACCTTGCAAGAGGGGTTTCCCCCCTTAAAATACCCTACACCATGAGGGATTAAAACAATAAGATCCAAACCAAATTAAAATAACATCATAATTTTAACCTCTAATCTTGGAAGAGAATCAAGCTTCACACCTAATAATATCTCACTTGGATACTGATTGCAACAACTCCACCACTACTAGATCCATTGTACTATCGGGACCTAGACAAGTTCATTAATTTAATTATCATCCATGAAGACCAATTGAAGCTAAATAAATCTTCAACTTCTCTCTTGTAACTACTTTGGTCATCATATTCATAGGATTTTTATTGGTATGTATCTTCTCCAATTTTAGTTGCTATTCCACTATCACTAAACGAATGAAATGATACCGCAACTGAATATATTATATCCTAAAGTGAAAAGCTAAGTTTTTACTAGATGGATTGCACTCTGACTATCACTATATAGTGTACATATTTCTTGACTATGTCCTAATTCTTCCGTCAACCATAGTAGCAACATACTCAACCTCTATGATTGAAAGTGCCACAACCTTCTGTAACCTTGATACCCAACTAACTATTATACTACCTATTGTAAACACATACCATGTAGTGCTTATTCTACCATCCAAATCACTTTCCATATTTAAGTCAACATATCCTTGTAATGTCACCCCTGATCCACCATAACTTAACACTGTATCTATGGTCCCTCTTAAGCAATGAAGGATCTATTTTATTACCTTCCAATGTTCTTTTTTTGGGATCACTAATGAACCTACTCACCACTCCCACTACATATGCAATGTTTGGCCTCATACACACCATTGCATATATTAAACTACCAACTACTAATGAGTATGGAATTTTAGACATTAGGTTCTTTTCTTCTTATGTTTTAGGATATTGTTCATTTGTTAATTTAAAGTGTGCAACCAAAGGTGTCCCAACTGATTTTGCATCCTACATATTAAATCTTTCAACACTTTTTTGATGTACTCTCCATGTGATAATTATAGCTTCCTATTCTTTCTATCTCTAGTTATCCTCATACCAAGGATTTGTTTAGCAGCACCTAGATCCTTGCATAGAAAATCAATCACTTAATTGTTTCTTGAGTAAATTAATATTGTGCATGTTGAAACTAGCTACAAGCATGTCATATACATATAAAAGTAAAATAATATAGCCATCATTTTTAAATCTTTTAAAATATACACAATGGTCTAGAATGACATCTAGAATAACCCATTTCCATCATAAAACTATCAAAATTAATATACCATTGTCTTGAAGCTTATTTCAGGACATAAAAGCTCTTCTTTAATTTGTACACCAAACTCCTATGGCTACTTCGTATATATTTTCTTCTTCAAATCCCCATGAAGGAAAGTAGACTTTACATCTAACTGTTCTAAGTGTAAATATTGAATAGCTACTAAGCTCAAAACAATTCTAATTGAAGTCATTTTAACAATTGGAGAAAATATTTTATCAAATTCTATACTTTTCTTTTGTGCAAAGCCTTTAACCACTATTTTGGCCTTGAATTTATTTTTTACCTACATTATCCTCCTTTATCCTGTATACCCACTTATTATGCAATGCTTTCTTTTCTTTGGGAAGCTCCACCAAATCCCATGTCTAGTTTTCCATTAGAGAATCATACTTCTCATCTATAGCTTGCTCCCACTTATCTTTGGCATCAATCTGTACTTATTCTTCATAGATTTCTATCTCACCACCATCAGTAAGTAATAAATAATATAAATAAGGAGAAAATGATCAAGTGATCTACTTACTCTTGCAGATCTTCTAACAAGGGTTTGAGTTACCTATTTCTGTTGCACATTTTCATTGGAAACCTTTGGAACATGTTTTTATGTAATATTTTCTAATACTATATATTCCTTTTTGGATTTTTCTTGCTTCTTTTCCTACAATTGGTCCTATACATGATTTTATCATGGAACACAACATATCTACTCCTGATTATTTTCTTATCTCCCAGATTCCACAACTAGAATCCAAAGTCATCAGTTCCATAACCAATAAATGTGTATTTTTAAGACAGCCTTTAGCTTATTCCTATGATCTTTGTCAATATAATAAAATGCCTCACAACCAAAAAATTTTTAAAAAGAATAATCTACCTTATTTCCATTCCATGCCTCCTTTGGTATTCCACCATCCAAAGCAATCTAAGATCCTCTATTTATCATATAGACTATTTTAGTTACAACATCTACCCAAAACTATAAAGGCAAACCTACATGCAATCTCATGCATCTATCACACTCCATAATAGTCATGTTTATTCTTTCTAACACACCATTATGTTGTGGTATTCATGGAAAAAAATTTGTCTATGAATTTCACTTATTGAATAGTAATTGTTAAAAGTGTTACTATAATACTCACCTCCATTATTTGTTTTGAGACATTTTAGTTTTAAACATGTTTCATTTTCAACTAGAGATTTCTATTTCTTGAATGTATCAAAAACATCAGACTTCCTTTTTATAAAATATACCTAAACCTTCCTAATTGTATCATCAATAAAAGTAACATAATAATATGAACCATGAAGTGAAGATACCTGAATTGGTCCCCATACATCCATATGCACAAGCTATAACTTTTGCTCCTTCCTAGCTGTTCCAACCCTGAGAAACCTCACACATTTTTGTTTCCCATATACATAGTGCTCAAAAAGTCTAGATCTAATTATTTTATACCTAGTCAATTATCCTTTGCATGCAGGGTCTTCATTTTCTTTTCATTCATGTGGTCAAGTCTATAATCCCACAAAGTTATGTATTTACCTATAGCATCTACAACACAAGATGAATTATAATTATCTATGGACAAATATAAAGTGCCTACTTTCTTATCTATTTCAACCACCAGAGAACCCTTTGTAACCTTCCATGATTTGGCTATAAATGTGACCATACAACCCTCACTACCCAACTGCCTTGTAGAGATCAGATTTTTCCTCAAGCTTGGAACATGTCTGACATCCTTCAACACCCAAATGTTTCAATTCTATAATTTAACTTGAACACTTTCTTTTCCAACAATTCTATAGGCTTCATCATCACCAAGGTAAACATTCCATAATTACCTTGAACATAATCTATAAAATAATGTTTATGAGGGGTAGCATGAAAAGAAGAACCTGAATCTAAAACTCAAGATTCAACAATATTATCTAAAGAAAGTATAATATCATCTTCTAATACATCACCTATTACATTTTCTTCTCTATTAACTTATTGTTGGTCCTTACTCGATTTATCCTTTCGAAACTAACACTATTTCTTTGTGTGTCCTAGCTTACCACAGTTCCAACATTCCATCTTGCCTCTTGATTTAGATCTTGCACCCCCTTTTGATTTTCCATGGTTTCCTCTTCCTCTATTATTTTACCTTCCTCTATTCTCCATTGTTAATGGATTTATAGATATGTATGTTTCACTTGTGTTTTTCTTTTGCATTTCCTTACTTAGGATAACACCCACCACATCTTCAAACTTTAGTTTGGCATTGTTAGACAGAGTTGTTTTCTACCATTACCAAGTTATTCTAGCTTTCAGGCAAGGAATAAATAATAAGAGCCATAACTTCATCAATCAAAGTCAATATTTATGAAATGCAACTAACTAGTAACCATGTTAAACTCATTTAAATGATCTGGTACTGAACCATTTTTAGACATTTTCATATTAAACAATTTTTTCATCAAAAATATTTTATTTGAGGTAGAGGGTTTTTCATATAACTTACATAATAAACTTATAAGACCTTTTCTTGTCTTTTCTTATGATATGTTGAATTACAGAAAAGTTTCAAGGCCCAACCATAGACGAAATCCACCCTTTTCTTCTTCCCCACCCCATAGATGAAATCCACTACATCAAGTTGGTGAGCTAACTCAAGGGATAGGGTTCTATCAGTCAGTGTGTAGGGAATTTAAAAGGGATCTCCATTGAATCCATGTACTCAAATGAATGAAAAGTGGGGTCTTTGAAACTAATCTATGGGAACTCTTCTACATACGATCCAAGCTTATTGTCCATCTATCATTCTAGAAGTGATACCCTGTAGGCTGAGGTCCATGAGAATTGGAGCCATGAACTCCTCCAAGAAATCATAGTAGATCCTGATCTTTGATAGAACATGAGTCCATATAGTGATGGCGGTTACCACATTGGGAAAAACCTCTATATCAAAGGTGTTGAGTTAGAGGTACCTAGAAAAGAACTATGAGTTTTGGTATAGAATCAAGTGTACTAAGAAGGATGGGTACTTGAAGGTATGCATCATTGAGAAAGTCTCTATATTTGTCCTCATGGTGGAGGTGATGTCTTTGGTGAAGTCCATCTCAAACTCCTATCCCTTCTCATCCACAATCATAACATAGAGCGTGCCCAACTAGAAGTCATTGACATTATTTTTAGCATCCATGCCCATGATGAAGGCCAACATGGAAAAGGTGTCCCTCAATTGCTGTGTGGGGAAAGTCAATAGGGGTATGGGTAGAGGAGGAATCTTTGTGACCTCTTCTTTGAGGAGATTTCTGAGGAAGTGCACCTTACTGGATCCCAAGGAATCCCAAACATTCTAGAGGCTTTCAATGTTGTAGACAGTGGCCTTGGAATTGTACCTAAACTAGAGCATCTCTCTTATATTATCTACCCTTATTTCTACTTATAAATGGGCATTTCCAGTGATCACTCTAGTATCGATGCTATATCTCTCTATGTAGAGAGCGATAATCTCAGAGCATGGGTGCATATATGACACCATGTATTATGCCAATGTGTAGTCCTATATTTTTCATCCCAAAGAGCCATACTCTTTCTTACTGATCTTATCCATCATTCAAGAGTGTGCACCCTCCCTCAAATTCTTAATATTTTTGGCTAACTTAGGGTTAAAAATGTCATCTATGAATTTGGTTACCAAAACCCATTTTTTGTATGGTCCCTTGGTTGCCTTTATGGTATTCAATAAAATTTCTTTCGCTTGAGTAGGGGATGAAGCATAGGATTTGATTATGGTGTGTCTAGTAGGAGGATCTCCACCATTGATTGAAGTATGGGTTCTCTACTTCAAGGAGTGTTTTCAACTCCTAGATGAGGATGTAGAGGCCTCCATATTTATATCTACTTCAACAATTCTTCTTTGTTCTTACTTAGATGAATGGACTGATGGTTCTTTTTTATCTCATTTGACCTATAGACTCTCTTTCCTCTCTTTCTAATTCACTCGATGTTCTTTCAAAAATCACAAAGTGTCAATTGTTTGGTTCAAAATGAGGGAAGGGATATTTATGCATTAGTTCCACTAGGTGGACTCATCATGAAAATTCAAAAATAATCACCCTCATAAATTATAAGGGTGGCACACACGCTTGAAGATCCATTAGTGAGATATTTTTAGTGATTATCATGGTGAATCATGTATAATAGATCATCTATCATAAATGGTAGGTCAGGCAGTAGAAAACCATGTTTCAGAGAATGTTTTTAAATATTTAGGAAGATTGGGGGAAGGATGCATGGGAATCAAATCAACCACTTATGCCAATGACACTTATTTAAAAAATGAAATAAAAAAAGAAGGAAAATAAAGCAAAGGGAACAACAACGATAAAAAGGAAACATGCGACAAAAAAACAATAGGAAACTAACTAATTATGTAT
Source organism: Torreya grandis (assembly GCA_037957365.1). Taxonomy (NCBI): domain Eukaryota; kingdom Viridiplantae; phylum Streptophyta; class Pinopsida; order Cupressales; family Taxaceae; genus Torreya; species Torreya grandis. Next base: position 4,527,264 of record JARHVA010000548.1, on the reverse strand, counting down.
AAAGGGGGAGATGGTCAACTCAGTTGAAATACTTTAAGTTGATCTCATTGATGGGAATCTCTAATGCATTGCCCTCTTGGTCTTATAATTCAAAAGTGTTTCCCTATCTTTCATTGATAATATGAAATGACCCTCTCCAAAGAGAATCAAACTTTGCATGTCATCCTAGCTTCACAGCTTCCTAGTCATATTTGAGAACTAAGTCTCTTGTTTTAAATTTGGGGTCTGATGACTTCTTGTCAAACCATCATTTTATTGATTACTAACAGATGAACTTTGCATCATCTATCTATTCCCTTGTTTATTAGAGTTTGAGCAATTTGGTAAGCCAAACTTTCACTGCTCCATTTTCTTTAATTTTGATAGCCTTTAAGAGCTATTACACCAGGATCTTTGATGATACTGGCATAATCACTTCCTTCCCATATACAAGTTCATACGAGGAAGTCTTCAAGATTTTTTTGGGAGTGATGTGATCAACCCACAGTGTCATCTTTACATGCAAGTGCCACTCCCTCTGCTTGTCATTGCTCATCCTCTTGATTAGCCTGATCAGATTTTTGTTTGTGGATTCCCCCAACCTATTCCCTTATGGGTAATAATTGGATAGAGTCTTTAGGAAAATGCCATTCTAAAGTGAAAATTCAGAGATCTTGGATCTGAGGAAGGCCTTTGCATTATTATATGATGACTATTTTAGGTAGGCCAAACCTAGCGATGAGCTCTTCTAAGAAGCCAAAGATCACATTCTCAATTGCCTCCTTCAGTGGGACCACTTCAATCCATTAGGTGAAGTAGTTGGTGGCCATCAATATCTATTTATGGCCTACATCAAAGATCAGGTTGATCATCCTGATAAAGTCTAAGCCCTATTATGCAAAGGGATCATTGATCACGATTGAGTTGAGAGGCATGACTAATTTTTTTCTCTTCTCAATGAAGAATTGACATTTTTGGCACTTCTTGACTATTTGGTGGCAGTCAACAAACATGGTTGACTTGTAATATCCTATGCACATGACTTTGATCATGGTATTTTTGGCTAAAAAGTGACTGCTAGGGGGAGTGAAGTGCATATCTTGGAGAATTTTATCTACTTGGGGATTATCAACACATCAAAGGATATCTCCATCAAAGTTATTTTTGAATAATACCCCTTGAAATAGCATGTAGTTAAACCCTTGTATCCTATAGAAACACCGTTTATGCATGGAGAGGTCATCAGGGTACCTACCGATCTACATGAAGTGGATTCTATCAATCACGCAAGACCCATCCACTTTGAATTGGTTCACTAGGGCTACTTTGGGTACATTTTGATTTTTTTTGGGACATATGTACACTGAGATAGGTACTCATAGATCCCTCTCCCATTGATTACCTTTGTCGGCCTAAATTTTACATCATCTTCCAAGATCTTGGTGATCTAATTATCCCTATTTTCTATAATCTCTCATTCCATAATGTATTTTTGGACACTAGAGTGTGCCATGTACACCATTATTTTATTCCCTACCACTAGGTACCTAAACTTCTTAAGGCTTTTAATGATGGTGAAGGCTTGTATCTCTATAAATTTTTATCTAGTTTCATACCCACATAATATTCTAGAGTAGAATATGATTAGGTGCTCCTCTCTTCCCTTCTCTTCCTTTTGAGTTAGCATGGATGTAAGGCTATGCTCACTCCCATAGACGTACATAATGAATTCCTTGGAAAAGTCAAGGTTAACAATTATGAGTGCAATAGATATTATGCTTTTGATTTCTTCAAATGATGCTATAACTTTAGGTATCCATTTGAAAACCTAGTTCCTCTTCATCATTATTTTAATTGGCCTAACCAATCTAGCAAAGTCTGATATGAATTTGCTGATGAAATTGATCTTTTTGATGAAAGATTAGACCCCTTTCTTACTTAATAGAAAAGCCATGTCTCTAATGACCCTTATCCTCTCTAGATCAATGGTGATCCCATCTTTGGATACTATGTATCCAAGCAATTTGCCCTAGGGAACACTGAAGACACAATTTTTGGTGTTTAAGGACACCCCAAACTCTTGGCACCTTTGGAAGACCTTTTCCAAATGGTTGAAGTGGTCTTCTTTCATTTTATAAAATACAATGACATCATCTAGGTAGATGAGGATGATCTCATTAATTTGTCCTTTGAAGGCCACATCCACTACTCACTAAAATGTTTCCCTCATATTAAAAAGGCCAAAAGGCATCTTCACATACACAAAGGTTCCCCACTTTGTGGTGAAATTAGTTTAGTTTTGATCATCTTATTTCACCCATACTTGGTTAGACCTAGAGAAACTATCCAGCAATAAAAACATCTCCATTCTTGCTACTGTTTGGAGGATTTTCTCCATGGAGGGGAGAGGGTAATGGTCTTTCATAGACACCTTATTCAAATCTCAAAAATCCACACATAATCAAATTTCTTCAATCTTCTTTTGCATAGGGACTAGGTTAGATACCCAAGTCAAATGCTTGATTAGGTATATGATCTTCGAGTCAATTAGCTTCCTTACTCTTGGGCCATCAATGACTTGATCCTCAAGTTCATTAGCCTTTGTATTTGCCTAACCATATGGCTCTTTCTATCAAATCTATGGTGTGTTGAATGACCTCTTGATCATACCCCTTCAGGTCATCATAAGTCCATGCAATGACACCTTTGTATTTGTCACAAAAGGACACTAACCACTCTTTATCTCTCTAAGGAAACTCCTTTTTGACCTTTCTCTTTTTTCCAACCCCAACATTGATCTCATAATAATCAATTTTATCTATAACAAAATTATGTTTGTCATAATTTGCATCATTATAATCGAAGAGATTCTCCAAGGTGATGAGACCCTTTAGGAGCTTATTCATTTTCAACTATATAATCTGGTCTCCATAGGCTTCCTTAATTTTTAATTAAAGTCATTCCACAAACTCATAGGATTTTTGGAGGAACATTATAATCTAAGCATCATTTTCAAACACTTGCCATTTTTGGTCATTATCTAGGATAGTAGTTCTGATGAATATCCACAGTGATTGCTCATTTGTGAATAAGTCCGTTACTAGGTCAAATTGGGAACCCACTTTTTCCATCCTATCAGCCATTACATTCATGGTTCTTAGGATGATCTGAATATTGAAGGCCTTAAAAGCTTCAATTAGGCCCCATATGTAGTGGTGATAGGATCTCATACATATGTTCTTCATGGTTGTCACCCCTCTTACCTGTCTTACTACTAATTTAGAATCACCCAATACCCTTAGCTGCTTGATGCCCATCGACTCGATGAGGCCAAATCCATGGACTAGGGCCTCATATTCAACCTCATTATTTGTACAGGCAAACTAAAACTGAAAGGCTTGTAGGGTCATTTTTTTAAAGGGGATGTTAGTCTCATACTAGGTCCTAGAACTGGTCTTACATTTCACACCATCAAAATGCAGCATCCAAAAGTTGGACTTATCCCTAAGTTTTTTCTTTGATCTTCATATTTTTTCATGACCTTGGGGATAACATTTTCTTCATCATGAATAACATAGGTTCTAAGTCCCTTCATGTCAAATTTTGTGAATGGGTCACTTTTAATAAATTCATTAATTAGGGTCTCCTCTTCAGGGCTTCTATTGTGAGTTACCCTATTGTCTTTGAGGATTTCAATGTAGTGCATCTTTGTCTTTGGGAAGGAGGTGTGCATTACTTCAAAGTTCACCATTACTTCATCCGTTATATGTTTCAATTAAAGAGGATTGAACAACACCTTCAACTTTGACCCATATTTGGTCCTCATAATCAATTGAGACCAATCCAATGATATATATCCACCAGTCTTGGTGGTAAAATATCTTGACAAACATAGCTCAAAAATGGGTGGGATGTCTATCACTATGATGTCTTGTGATACAACGATGCTTGGACAAGAGTACAATGTGAGTGGAAGGTCCCATATGATCCCTAAGATCTGAACCTTCTTCTCATCTAGCTATATCACCCCTTTATTTAAGGGTTCATATTTCAATTTTAGTGCCTCAACTATCTGTTTGGGCATCACCATGGTGCTTGTGCCAGAGTCAATCATGGAATTAAATAGAAAGATTTTACCTACAATCAAAGTCAAGTAGAATAGGGTGGGTTTTATTTTACTAACCCCTTCTTTGGTGTTAATCAATGTAGAGGGTACTTGAGGCTACATGATGACACTGGGTTCTTTCCCTTTTTCCTTTGTAGGATCTACAACTAACTTTCCTTGTGTGGGCTTCTCTTTCTCCTCTAGTAGAGTCTTCTATTCAAGGATAGACAGGACATCCCAAAGGGAGACATTAGTTGATACCTTCTTCAATTGTTCAACCATGCTATATGACTTTAGAGATGGGACCTCATGATTGTTTGCCTTACTTTGTACCACCTAGCCCTATTTCAGATAGATAATGGGTGGAGGTTGTGGCACTAGAGTCTTTTTGAAGGTTACTTTGGGCCTTTATGAAAGGCTCAGGGCTATCGACCAATCTTTTCATGGAGCATGTATAAGAGTCTGATTAAACTTATGGACCTCTATACACTGGTACTTCATTAGCATATATTGCATCCTCGCCTTCCATCTAGGAGAAAAGTACATGATCTAAGGTTATTTATTCTTCTTGTTCTAAGGACATACCCTACATTTGTGCCATCAACAAGTGTCTTCGACTCCTAAGGATTGGTATGTATAGCTCAACTTTGGTACATTCCCTTGTCGCCTCTACTCGGTGATCTTCTATTGTAATTTACCCCTTGGATAATTTCAAGGTCCATAAGGTTCATTATAGGGGAAGCGCCATGAGTTAGAATCATTTTCCAAGTTATTTTGGCCAACCACCAGCTCTTTATTCACACTTGGTGACACTATGTGTTAAGGGTCTGGGACCACAACAATTTGATTTGTGAGTTACATCTAATGGTTTGGCTATTGGTGGTTTGATCTTTGCCTTTTCTGGTATTGATTCTACTAGTAAGGTGGTCTTCTCTCCAGGTAGTTATTTTAAGAAGGATTTAGAGGTGCATCCAGGTGCCTCATGAGATTAATTATCTCATTGGATAAGTTCATCAAAATACTCTTCATATCATTCATTTTACCTGCCAATGAAGATGTATTATATGGGCTCGCCTGAGTGGGCAGGTACACATACATGGAAGGCTTTAGGGTTCCTGAGGTGCTTAGTATTTCTTCTTGTAGAGGCATGGATATCTCAAGGAACATCGACATCAATGGCTGAGGAGGGAGTCTTCCTACATTTATCACATTATTCTCAGCCCTTACCATGAATTTGTATGCATTCGACAGTGTCTGGCCTCTGAGTAATTGGATCATGACCATAATATCAAAATTAAGGGCCTTGAGATAGAAAATAGTCACCATGCCCATGGGTGGTCGAGCCATCAATGGGACACTTTACCAAGTCTTTTCAAAGATGGTATTAAAATCAACCATAGCCTGTTGTGGGGCCCTCTTCATGGTTATTAACTATTGTAAGAAAGATTATCAATCGACCTTCTCATTGAAACACTCAAAGAACTTATTTCCTAGGTCATCCCAAGTCTTGATCGAGTTGGCTAGCAAAGATCAGTACCAATCAAGAGCTTATCCTTTGAGGGAGACTGTTAGTAACATTAGGGATACATTTTGTCTATCGATATGGTGCACAATACACACATTAGCCACATCTTGGAGGTGTTCAGTCATCTTCTTGAACTCTTCTCCCAAAAACTTGGAAAGTGCCTTCAAAACATTGGCATGGATTGGATCCCATATGACTGAGGGTGTCAGAACGATAAGTGGGTTGTCACTATCCCATGACACAAAGTTCCTTGGTGTGCCTGGATGTGCCATTTGTTGTTATTTTTGTTGTTGCATAGTAAAAGACCCTAAATCTCTTTGGCATGTAGGAGCTCCCAAAGGTGGAGTTAGTAAATTCATATTATCTGTAGTCTATGATCTTGTTATGGGCTTATGGCTCATAAACTCAAAGCTTCTAGTTAATCAAACTAGTAGATAGGATCCCATCAGATGTTCTAGAAAAGAAAAATGTTGATGCTTAAAACTCTCACTTTAGGTTAAACAATCTCTATGGAAACCTTTACAGATGTGGGACTGAGTGCGGTCTATAAAGTGACCTCCAAGATTTTAGAAGCTGGCTCTTTGTTCAAATTTGGGGAAAAAGAGATAGGAGAAAGGGAAACAAATAACATAAAGAAATAAATCTAAACAAAGGTGATACGCCAAGATATTTGAAATAGTTACTTACACCTGCATAAAATAGCATAAATCCTTAACACTATATACCATAATGGAGCTTGAAGTATGAATGAAGACTTATAATGTAATAAAAGATCTACACTATAGAAGCAAATGAAAAGAAATAGAGAACATATATAATTCTCCACTCCAAATTAACACAGAACATCACATCCTCTTCATTGTAGATGGGGAACATAATATAAAAGGCCACAAAGGGCACATACAAAGCATCCAAAATGCATCCGTGATGTGCACCTGTTAAGATTGCAAAATAGAAAACCCAACTGTTGCTATCCTAGTCTATTACAATGGTTACTCATAAGCTAGCAAAAATTTCAAAAAATAATCCCCCTTACAAAGAAACAATCTCTGAATAAATAGGTGAGGTGAATGCCTAAGGAAAATGACACCTGGAGATTCCCTCACTTGCACCCATGATGACATTGTTGCAATTGAAAGGGGGTCTCAAGCTCATGAGTGCAATTGGCCTCTAGATCCTGGATATGATCCAAATGCATTATTTTGTTAACGTCACTACGTTTGGGACAAACAAGGTAGTGCCACATGTATACTCTTGGAGCTGTCACACCTATGCTAATTTAACAACCTTGGTCCTTCGAAAAATCAAGAGATCACACCTTAGGCAAAGCCAAAAGTGTTTCAAAATCTTTGCTCGAAAGGGGGGACCCACACCATTGTCCAATGGTGCTCCTTTAAATTTTGGCATACCAACACTGCTCCTAGGCAAACGTAGAAGCGACATGTGTCAAACTGGCACTTCTCTAGAGAGGTTGGGGTCTTCCTTGGTTAGGTTGAGCACGGGGTGCTACATGTCGAACAGACATTCTTCCAGAGAGAGTCGGGCATTCTCCTGCCCAAAATGAACATGAGGGAGCCACGTGTTAGAAACCGTCTTGATCTTCTCATTAACTATTTAGTGGGGCCCGTCTTTCCTTTTGTCGGTCAATGGCGCTACTTGGAGACCCAATGCAAAATAAAAGTCTTTGGAGAGCATGGGGGTAGCACATGTCGAGCTCGTGCTCCACCCAAGTGAAAAGAAAGTCTCCTTGAGCCAGATGAACATCGCGCTACCATGTGTTGAAAGTGGACGAAGGTTGGAACTTAGGTAAAATTTTGAGAAAGGGGAGTCGAAGAAAAAAGGGACCAAAAGGAGATCTGCGGAAAGGTGCTAAGGAACTGTGTATCTACCGAGCGAGCCCAAAAAGAAAATGAACTTCTCCAAAATAAAAACGTGGATTATTGATCCACATTAACCCAATTTCTTTATTTATTGTTCTAATTTTAAATGTTATTTACTATTTAATTTTTTAAAACTTAATTAAATCAAAGGCAATAATAACTAGAAATACTAAAATGTAATAAAATGAGATGAAGATAGTTTTAACTTTAAATTTATCATTTATTTAATCATATCTATTAAAAAACTTTTTATTTAAAAAAGTTAAATAAAAAATCATACTATATTAAATTACAATACAATTTACAATGATAAATTTTCAAATATATAAATAATAATAATAAAATTATGTATCAATAATATAAATACTTATATCTAATTAAATATTTATATATAAATTTCTATTGCAATTTGCTTAAAGTCAACTTACGTAATTCATGATGTATCCTTATTCAAATATTTATAAACTATAATCATTAAGTTTTGTTTAAAGTCAACTTATCTATATTAAACAACAAATGTAACGTAATTCATGATGTATCCTTATTCAAATATTTATAAACTATAATCATTAAGCTTAATGAAATTATTATTTTATATTGATTATAGATATTCGCATGTTCTTATGTTTTTATAAAATATAAGCCCTTGTAATATAATATAATATAATAATTATAAGAACTGATAAATTACAAAATGATACGACGCGATGATGTAGAGTCTTCAAGACAATTCCGAGTTAGTGCACCAGTAGTTACCTGTATGTCAATGGCGTCATCTTCTTGGTGGTCTGTATCCAATGAAACCTTTCCCTAGGTAAACTGAAATAATTTCTCACGCTGTGGGGATTAAAAATTTCGAAACAGACAAATAGCCAAACTATTTCTTTTATTGTAATGGTGGGCAATATCAGGTCGCACTAGGGTCTTTTTCTTGTGCCGGGAAAGTTCCGGTCTGCAACATGAAAATGTATATAAGAAGCTGTTTACTTCTCAAATTCTCATAATTCCTTCGATATAATTTAGTTGCACTATCTACCATTGATAAATATTTAGTTTTGATTAGAATGGACAAGACAGCCTCTAGCCCGTCTCTGTTTCAGGTGGACACAATGGAATTGAAGAGAATGATGAAAATAGGAGGCGGCGGCGGAGAAGGAATTGTGGAGGCATCGCCACTTTCAAAGGCACAAAACTCTACTGTTACCATTACCGTGCCTTCTCCTTCTCCGAAGATAGTAACCGAGAAAGATATAGATTACCAGCACAGAGGGCAGTGGCTTCGCGCCGCCGTGCTCGGAGTAAATGAGGGACTAGTGATGGCCGTCTCCATTATGATGAGCATGGCCGCAGAGAAAACTGCAGACGCAAAGCGGATGGCCGTGTTGGGGCTTACGGTTCTAGTCGTAGGGGCCTGCAGCATGGCCATTGGAGAATTTGTTTCTGTGCAAGCACAACACGACGTAGAGCTAGCAGGCCTGAAGAGAGAAAGGATAGTTAAAAAGTCCTTGAATGGATTCGAACACCCGACCTATCTAACGCTTCCAAACCCTATTGAGGCAGCTTGTGCATCAGCCCTTGCGTTTTCTGCGGGGGCCACGGTGCCTTTAGTCTCTGTGGCTTTCATCAGTCACTACATTATTAGAGTTGGGGTGCTGGCAGCAGTTTCGAGCTTGGCGCTGGTAATGTTTGGGGCAATTGGAGCTTATTTCGGGCGGTCTTCTATAGTTAGAGGGGGTGTTAGAATGTTGATAGGAGGATGGATTGCCATGTTCGTAACCTACGGCGTGCGCAGGCTCTTTCACACTAATGAAGTAGAGTAATCTAAAATAACTGCAACGATCTTCCTGCTGTTACATTCCATTATACTAAAGCTATGTTACTATTTTCATTCTATATGTTTAAAGAGTTGTAATAAGCTTCGTGTATATGTAATCTTGTGGATGTGCAGTTTGTAGAACGGGCTTTCAATCTTGGTTTTACAAATGTAATGCGACAGAAGCAGCAAAGTAATGATCTGGTGAATCATAATGATTGGGTGATTCTGGAAATAAGATAGAGGAGTAACTCACAAGATCTGTTGGCTTTAAAGTTTTACTCTATATGTATTTGTTCTTTATTAGCTTTTGTTGTAATCCTCTGTTGGCCCTTAGCCATGTTGTCTCGTTTAGACTTCAGTGTTGTGCTACTTGACTGATCACATCCTGATAAAAAATACATTAAAATGATATGTATTTCGTACCATGATCCACCTGGCCACTGTTATGTTGTTAGCATGCAATTCACAAAGTGGTGTTAAGGAATAAGTTTTCCTACTGTGTCCACTGGTATATCATAAAGCCATCAAATATCCACTCAAATCTACGAAGCCACAACATACCGATATATCCTTCCATTGAAGTTCTTAATGAAAGATCGATTATAGTCCACCATTAATTTAATAATCTATTTGGCTCACTAAAAAATGTGTAGTCATCATGAGCAAATCCATCTCCGTGGATAAATATTTGATTTTGATATTATAGAACCCTCTTTTTTATTTGATGGATTGGAAAATTGAACCAGGGGAACCCTTTCATGGCTAAAAACTATCTGGATGGCTGAACCCTTTGACATGTAACCCATTATTCCATGGGATGCCTCGTTTTATATCTTTTCCCTTATCAAGAGTGTCCTTTCGGCCATTAATTAATGGAACCACCTTTATATTTAATTGGAGAACCACCCTTAATTGATGGATGGTGGCCACCATGTTTCTCAGATTTTGGTGATTTCGTGTGGCTGCTTCCTTTCTATGTTCACAGTTACTTCTTGGAACTTGGACAATTGTATGGTTGGCTATGTTTGCTTACCATAGTCCACATTCATTCTTCCATGGTTAACATTCCACTTGTATGTTAATATTTATCAGTTTTCTTGATTTTTTTTGCACATTCATTCTTCTATGTTAAGATTCCACTTGTGTGTTAAATATTTGTCGTTTTTCTTGATCTTATTTTTTCAATGTGGATTCTTCATTGCGAGGTGTTCACCTATATGGCTTCCATTTAACTAATGGCTTATCATTTTTTGCCATATTTCGTATTATGTGGCCGTCACTTTCTTCTATTTGCTTGAGTATATTTCCATCATAGCTTCCACTATATGGCTTATGATCGTTTCTTTACTGGTCACACTTTATAATTGAGACATTTTTAATTTAGTGATCACAAAACGTTTGGGATTTATTAACTTCATTTTTCATGGTATTTATTTTGTTTTCTTTTATTTAATTTTAAGATGTCAAGTATTTATATGTTTCATACATAAATTAATTAATTGTATATATAGTGATGACTATCATTAATATTGATCTCAAGATTTGTGTTCACTTGTGAATGTTTATTTTTGAGCTCCTACTTATTATATAGATTCAAATGACAAATTTAATGAATTCAATGCAATATTCTTATCAACTCATATCATCATCATTATAAACTTTTATTTCTTACATATAAATAAAATTCATAATAGTAATTTTATGGTTTGAAGAGATGAAAATAAATTTAAATCAATCAAATAATTATTTATTATAGCTATAACCTATCTATTTTTCCACGATTGAATGTGAAACAATTAAATGGTAGAAGAAAAAAATGTTCCATTATGATGAAATAACATAATTAACAAATCCAACCTTGATTAATCTTTAATCATGGATCTAATCCAAAGAGAGGAGAGGCAATGCACTATAAACCTTAAAATATCTCAAGAGAGTTTTGTCTTGATTATACTTCATCTTCTCTCTTCTTCTCAAACCCTAAAATCCACTCTTAAAAATAACAACAAGAATAATAGTAGGTACTACCGATATGTCCCTCAACCCTCATTCATTTTAAATTGAACTAAATGTCTTATTGCATTGTATAAAAAACCAACGCTCTTTTACACTCTTTGTATTTACACTCTTTGTTTTTGTAGTTTGAAACCATTAGAGTAGTAGTCAAAGAAAGGTCATAAAAGATATATAAAAAAGAAACATTAATAATTAGTAATATCGTTATAGTAAAATACAACACAAATTGATAGATGACATAGGCATCAACATCCCCATTGTCACTCTCTTGTTTTCCATGCTCGTTGCTTGCTTTACATTCCTTGTTAAACTGATCTAATTGAATTATTGATTTTTTATTTAATGTTTACTAAAGTTTTAAAATTTACCATAGTGTTTTATTGGCACTTCACTTACTCCAAAGTGCACTTCTTACAAAGGCTTCATATTTTCCCTCTTTTGTCTTTCAAACAATTAGTAAGTATATAAGATTGTATATACATCCATACAAAAAAAATTAAGAGAAATAATTACCTTATTTTTTTTATTAACCTCTTCCATAAATTTGACTCCACTTCTTTTGCTCTATCAACATTTGTATTAAGCCTCTTTTATGCAATTTCTATTCTATAATTGTAAACTCTGCACTACTTATTGAAAGAACTTGTGTTGTATACTATACTATAGTATAATGCAATATCATAAATTTAACATTCTTATTAATTATGTATTTTACATAATTTTTAATTGAAATTATAATTTAATATAGATATTAATTTATGAGAATTAAATGATTCAATAGTTTATTTAATAATTCAATAAGAAATATATAAATAAATTATTAAATTATAATTGTAATGTGATATTTTAGTATTAATTTTATAACTTCAATTTTTAGTTTATATATGATTGATTTTAAGGTACTTATTTATTTATGTCATTGGCATAAACAAGAAGTTATTGACATGTTTTGTCACATATTTTTATATTTCTTCCTTCTCTCTACCTACTAATTCTATGTTTTTTTGTGTGGTCCCTTTTTGTTTAATTTTTATACTATTTTTTATAACTTTGTGTGACCATAAACTTCTAATATGAATTTAATTTATCTATAAATATAAATGCATCTTAGTGAATTAGGCATTTAGAGATAATATGAGTGTGTTTAGCATAAATTTTGTCACATTGATATATTGAGTATTTATGATACGTTTATTGATATCAAGAAATAATTTAGAGAGCATTCATTAAACCATTAAAATTCATAGATCGATGACACATTGTATGCAATATTTTATTTACTGATGAATTCTGATATTAATTATAGTGCATTTTTTTTATTGTAAACTAAATTAAGAGGCCTAACCCATATTAAGGAAGCTCAAAATTTCAAGTGTGTATCATTATCCAAAAAGACATATTAGTTTCATTAGTTTTTTTCAATTTTTTCTACACAATTAATTTTTTGGAGAAGAAGTACAATTTGAGAATGATCAGTGTTATATTTTAGAAAATTGGAAGAGGTTTTCGAAACTCTAGACCTATTATATTAAACTTTATATATATATATATATATATATATATATATATATATATATATATATATATATATATATATATTGCATGGTTGACACATCCTAGTACCATACCCATTACAATTCTAACACCCAAAAATAGAATTAGATGTTTTGGACAAATTCCTTTATTTGTCACAAGTTTTTGGGGATTCCTTTGTCTTTGGACAAAACTCAAATTTATATTGTTAGGCTTCAATTATTTTATCCATATCTATAAAAAAGGTAAATAAAATTTTAAAATATGGTTGTCTTCATTTATTTCTCTACTTTTGAATAACTATTTAATTTTGTTTTACTATTTAATATTTGTTTAGACCTAATTAAGATGTTAAGCCTAATCTATGATGGTAGCGATGGGTAGCAGAGTGTTATAGAGTAAGATGGTAATAAATAATTGATGTTAAATTTTACACCCATCTTACCATTATAAGATAATTTTAGTTTTAAGTTATTTTTTAATTTGATTATCATATAAATTTTTTCTTTCAATATTTTAAACATGCAATAAATTTTATATATATCTTTTAATAAATATTTTTTCAAATTAATTAATATAATATATAATAAATCCTAAGTACCTATAATATATATGTTTTATTATTTTTTCAAATAAATATATTTCTATCAATTAAATATTTATAATATTTGTATTATAATTTATTTAAAATCATTTTATTTATATTTAAAAATAAATGTAACATAAAACATGATGTATCTATTTTTATTCAAATATTTACAAAGTATAATCAATAAGATTGAAGAAAACATTAAAATAAACAGATATTGACATATAAATAACATTCTTATATTAATTATAGATACTCGCATGCTCTTTTGTTCCTAGAAAGTTTAACCCTTTTTAATATAATGAAATACTGATATAATAAAATAGAATAAATTTAAATAAAGACCAGTAAATTACATATATGATATGATACAAGGATTGAAGGTCTTACAAACAATTTCAACGTGAGATAATTATTATGTGAGTCCAATTTAAAAGAGAACTAAAATAAATAAAAATTTCTGTAAAATAAAAAAAAGTAGGTATTCTCTTTTTTTAAGAGAGTCATGCGAACAATTCTAACTTCATAATCATTATATAACCAGTATTACCTGTATGTCAATGGCGTTATGAAAGCAGCTATTTTGTCTTCTTCTTAGTGATCTGTCTCAAATAAAACCTTTTCCTAGGTAAACTGAAATACGCTGTGATGATTAAAAAATTGGAAAGAGACGAGTAGCAAGCCTGCATTTCTTTTATTGTAATGGCGGGCAATATCGGGTGTATCAGGTGGCACTAGGAACTTTTTCATGTGCCGGTTTGTAACATGCAATTGTAGGGGAAGTTGATGGTGAAGGATTTTTATGGCAAGCAGAATTTTTTTTAAGAAAGATCTAAAATTCTGTTTCTTCATATCATTTGTTGCAAATTTCGGCACTATACTTTTGATGTTGCTGCAATATACAATGATAGGATTGCTCAGCTACCGTCGTGCTTTAGACTGTTGCAGGGACGAAACCCTAATCACATTGTCCGTCTCTATCACCGTTTGTCGATTCTATTCACTACCTTCCATTTTTAATTAATCTCTTCTTTAAATAAGAATCCACTTCTTTTGCTCTATCGACATTTAGTTAAGCCTCTTTTATGCAATTGCTAAGCTATAATCTCAAAATCCTCACACTTATTGAAAAAAATTGTGTTGTATAGTATTATTATAATACAATATCATAAATTGAACATTCTTATTTATTAATTGTATATTATATATATTTTTTAATTAAAATTATAATTTAATATAGATATTAATTTATGAGAATTAAATGATTTAATAATATATTAAATAAATTTTAAAAAAATTATGGATTATTAATTTACAATGATAATGTGGTATTCTGATATTAATTATATACTTTTATTTTTTATTTTTTTTATTCATTAATTTTAAGTTATTTATTTATTTTTATGTAATTAGTATAATTTAAGAGTTATTGACATGTTTTGTTACTTTTTTTCATATTCCTTTTTTCTCTCTATTTACTAATTTTATGTTTTTTGTGATCTATTTTTGTTTAGTTTGTATACTATTGTGTATCATTTTATATCCTCATAAGTTCTTAATATGAATTCAATTCATTTATAAATACAAATAAATCTTAATGTATTAAATATTTAAAAATAATATAAAAATGTGTCTAATATAAATATTTTCACATTGATAAATTAAATATTTATCAAAAAATTTCAGATATCAAAAAAATATTTAAAAAATATTTATTTTCATATTAATATCAAAAACATTTAAAAAAAAGATAGAAAGTCTTACAAACAATTTCAACGTGAGATAATTATTATGTAAACCTAATTTAAAAGAGAACTAAAATAATTAAAATCAGGAATTCTCTCTTTTTGTTAAAGAGTCCTGTGAACAATTCCAACTGCAAAATCATTATATAGATAAGCCCAACGAAGAAAAGACAAGTAGAATAAATAAATAAAAATTATAAACAATTACAAACAGTGGTTGAGAAATAATATATGCAGGCCCAACTCAAAATTAACTTGGTCAATGTATGACACGACAAAATAACTTTAAGCTATTTTGCACCAATATTACCTGCCATTGGCGTTATCAAGGCAGCTATTTTGTCTTCTTCTTGGTGATGAGTGTCCAATAAAACCCTTCCCTAGGCAAACTGAAATACGCTCTTAGGATTATCAAAATGGAAAGAGACGAGTAGGAAGACAGTATTTATTTTATTGTAATGGCGGGCAATACCAGGTGTATCAGGTCCCACTAGGAGCTTCTTCATGTGCCTGGAAAGGTCCGGTTTGCAACATGAAAATGTCTATAAGAAGCTGTTTAACTCACATCTTCTCAAAATTTCCCTCGATAAAAATTTAGTATTTATAAAAATGGACAAGACGGCCTGTAGCCCGTCTCTGTTTCAGGTGGACACAATAGAATTGAAGAGAATGATGAAGAAAGGAAGAGAAGGCGGCGGCGGACGAGGTGAAGGAGGAGAAATTGTGGAGGAATCGCCACTTTCAAAGGCACAAAACTCCAGTTTTACTATTACCATGCCGCCGCCTCCGAAGTTAGTAGTGTTGGATGACGTGACGGATTCGAAACCCAACCTATGTAACGCTTCCAAACCCTATTGAGGCAGCTTGGGCACCAGCAGCTTAGGCGGAGCGCTTGTTGCGATGCTGGCAGGAGTTTCGAGTTTCGAGTTTACGGCAATTAAAGCTTATTGTGGGCGGTCTTCTGTAGTGAGAGGAGGTTTTAGAATGTGTTTAGGAGGATGGATAGCCATGTTCGTAACCTACGGCGTGCGCAGGCTCTTTCACACTCATGACGTAAAGTAATATAAAATAACTGCGACGGTTTTCGTGCTGTTACATTCCATTATACGAATGCTACGTTACGATTTTCTTTCTATTTGTCTAAAGAGCTGTAATAAGCTTCGCGTGTATATGTAATCTTGTGGATGTGCAATTTGTAGAACGGGCTTTCAATCATGGTTTTACAACCGTACTGCAATGATCTGGTGAACCTGGGAATAACATACAGAGTAACTCTCAAGATTTTTTGGCATCAAAGTTTTACTTTGTGTTTCTTCTTTAGTAGCTTCTGTTGTAATCCTCTGTTGTCTTATTCTCAAATCTGCGTTTTCGATCAGTGTTCACCGTAATAACTGGTTCAGGACCTTTTATTTCATTATATTACACACCTTTTTTGGTTAAAATACCAAGCTCCATATATGGCAGTAGCTTGGTGATAATGCCGAGGACCCCCCTTTGATATAGTGGGGTGACGTTTGCCATTGTATGAAGCGTGCAAGGCCTCGCTTGGTGTGAAGGAATTGATTAATATCATACACACCATTTTCAAATAAAATACCATTTTCAAATAACATAGAAAAAAAAATAATAATAAAAGTATATAGAGGAGATAAAATAGGGTACTAAATTAATTAGCATATATATTTTAAATAAATTTATGTGAAATACATAATATTCTTCAAGTATTTACAATTCAATATGATATAAGTGTTTTGAGAATGATATTTATTGATATATTTTATATAAATTTATCTAAGATATGTATGGTAGTTAACTATAATGTAATAAAATTAATTGCGATTATCTATATATTACTTATAAATTAATTGTGATTATTTTATTTTATTTTTGATAAATTATTTTCAAATTTTTATTATTAAAATTATTTATAAATATATTATAGTAAAATCTATATTGCATATATATATATATATATATATATATATATATTCACAATTTTATTATTATAATTATTTATAAATACAATGTGGTAAAATCTATATATTACATATAAATTGATTATGATTATGTGTAATTTATTTATTTATTATGATGTGGTAATATTTTTTAAAAATAATGAGAAAAGAAATAATCTTTAAAATTTCAAATATAATTTTTTTTTAATTTTATCTGCACAATACACAATGACAGTTCAATTTATTTCTTTCTTTACTCTTGTTTAATTTTTATTTGTATTTATATATTTTTTACTTTTTTAAACTGTCATGTTTGTTTTTTTATTTTTTTAATTTAATCATGTCAACTTGGATATAATTAAAATAATTTATTTTTTATTTTATAATGTTGATTTTCAAATAATTAAATACTAACATTCTCAGGTCATTACAACTTTCAACCACCTCCCTTGGATGTCATTATAGAAACACCTATCGGTGTAATAAAGTTTGACACTTCACTCCCAAAAATTCAAACATCCACTAACAATGAATGAATTAAAAGAGGAAAGAATGAGCCTTAGGAGAAGAGACCTTATTCTTTGGGTTTCTTAGATGAGTAAACTCTCAGCGTCCAAAAATGGATTAAACCAAATTTAATATTTCTATTTAAATTATTTTCGTACTTATAAATATCGAAAAATTATCTTAAATAATGCTTTGACAAGTGATCTTTAATATAAACATAGTTCTTGGTTGTAATTAAATGCTCTGTCAATACTGAATTAATCACTCATTTAATTTTTTACGTCAACATCATATTCCTTACTTTTTATATTTATGAAACACCCAATCTCACCAATATATCATATCCTACATGAATAATTAATTTTGTAAACCTTATTTCTAAAAGTAATTTCTATGTTTTCCTTGGAAGAGTTGATCAATATCTCGAGATTTTCAACTTTACATTAAAAGCATATATAACAAGATCTCTAAATTTTTTAGATATATCTCTTCCTAACATAGGAAATTAAATAGTGTGTATCGACAATCTCCTCCTCTATTTTCACAAGTAAATATACCAAGAAAATACAAAAACCACGTGGAATTTTCAGAATGTATTTATTGAAATCATATTTCTAGCTACTTATTTACCTTAATATTTACATGTCTTATTTTTTGAGAATAACATAATATATGAATCGACCTAAAAATAGAATCCACTTGGTTGTTTGGGATAAGGTATGTCTACTAGAATAGCTTGGAGGATTGGGCTTAAGGAGGCTAAAAAAGGGTGAACCAAGCTTTGATCTTTAACTTGGGGTGGAGATTCATTACTGAGACAAATCAGTGGACCTCGATATAAAAATCTAAATACTTTGAAGTTAGAGAAAGTTCCATATTTCTAAATGAAAATCAATATTTTTAGAGGATCTTCCTTTTGAAATTAATTAATAGCAAAGACCTCATTATCAAAGGAAGCAAATTGAAGATGGGAAGCAAGGAAAAGACTATATTTTTGAAAGACCATTTTATTTCAGACTGCCCCTTAATAGATTTGGTTCCATGGCATCAAATTAGTATTATAGTTCAGAATATCTTTGCTACTAAAGTAGTTGATTACATCCTAATTTTTGATGATGGCAAAGATAAAGTTCAAATCCAAGTTGACAATTTAAATATTAAAGAAACTGCCATTGTTAAAGATTTAAATTTTATTTTCAAGGGTTATCATATCTCCAACATACATAAATAAGATGAAATAAATTGGGATAAATCAATAGAGGATAATTATAATGTGAAATTTGGTTATGAATTATTGGTAAATAGACTTGATGATGGATTTCATTGGAGTAGGATTTGGTTCAAAGAAAATATTCTTATAGT
Organism: Torreya grandis; assembly: GCA_037957365.1. NCBI lineage: Eukaryota > Viridiplantae > Streptophyta > Pinopsida > Cupressales > Taxaceae > Torreya > Torreya grandis. The sequence goes on along the minus strand of JARHVA010000548.1, from coordinate 4,508,252 downwards.
GAATATATTTCTCTGTATCATTATTCATAATAAAATTCTCACCACAAATTTTACATTTGTATATTATAATTAAGATTAATTGCTAATATTAGGATTTATTATGGATGGCATTTCGTGGAGCTCTGGTGCGAGCTAGGGTCCGCATGCCCTACCTTGCTTCGTCTGTCTTCTGAGTGCATCGGTGGCCATTTTGTGCTCGCCAGGGGGGAGGGAGGGGGGTTTCTTTGTTCACAGGGGTCTGGAGGGGGTTGGACAGGGGTTTGATCCCCTCCTTTCTGTGGCTGGGATTTTTTTTTAGCCATTGTCTGATGCATGGGTCTCTTGGACGGGGGTTGCATGGCAGTTTGGGCATTTGGGCCGACTGCCTTGCCTCTTTCCCTCTTCTAACTGGTACTTGAGCTCGTATAGCCATGGAGAATTAGGGTCTTGCTTCTTCCCTATATTTGGAGATGGTAGATCCATCCTCTTTGATGCATGCCAGTAACAAGGATTGGACTGAGTTTCCTCTTTCTAGAGAGGGTACCTCCTCATCAAAAGGGTCGTTTCGAATTTAAAAAAGTTAATATATGTTTGGAGAGATTAGAAGATAGACCAGTTTTCATTATTCAACCTGATCAGGTTTTAGAGGATGTTGATTACTGGTGCAAGCATGCTCTTATTTGCAAATTTTTGGGCCTTCATCTTTCTCTTCCTGTGTTGGAATCCTGGGCACGTCAGGTTTGGAACCCTGAAGGAGATATGGAGATTCTTTTAGCAGCTAATAACTATTTCTTGGTTATTTTTTCAAGCATGTCAGACAGGAATAGGGCTTTTGAAGGTGGCCCTTATTTATTTATCCAGGTTGGGCTCTTCATCAAGCCTTGGCAATAGGCTTCAACTCTGCTAAAGAGATCCCTTCGTGGGTGCCTGTGTGGGTTCATTTGCTGAGGCTTCCATTGGAATTTTGGAGGGAAGATATCCTCCACTCAATCTCTTTGCTTCTTGGGAAACCTATTGGATCGGCTTCATAGACACAAGAGCATAAGGTAATTTCTTTTACTTGTATTTGTGTCAAAGTTGATTTGAATAATCCATTACCAGACTCTATGGAAATTTGCATGGGCTCTTCCTCCTGGATCCAACAGCTAGATTATGAAACCCTTCCATTTAGATGTAGAATTTGCCATGAATATGGTCATCTACACCACATATGTCCCAGATTGAAATCTTCCCCCTTATCTGCCTCTAGACCTCCTAGGATGGATAAGGGGAAAGCTCCAGTGTCTGATGGGCCTGTTAATAAGGAGTGATTTATCCTTGTTAAATCTCATAATAAAGGCAAAGGCAAGAAGAGATCCTAGAGTGATAGATAGAATGATGGCACATTTAATAGGTTTGAGGTTCTGGATAGCGCAGTCCAAGAAGATGGTATTCCAGTTGAGCTTTCTTCTAGGGTTAAGGGTCAAGTAGAGATTCAGGAGGTGGAAGCAATGAAGGAGGAGCTGATTTTATTGTTAGGGGTTCAATAGGTCTGTCAGCTGGCTTCGAACTTGCCTTCTCAAGTTTAGAATATTGGTGGCATCTAGGAGTCACAGATTTTGGTGGGTACTACTGGGTTGGCTCCTTGTCCCCAAGTTACAAAGGGATCTGCGGATCCTGTGAAGGGTGTTAAGGCTCCTCTTGCCTTAGGCTTGCAACAAAAATCTTTAAAAAAGGGGCCTCTAGATAAATAGTCAAGGAGTGAAAGGAAGACTGATCAAGAGAAGGTTAATATTATGGGTGATACTTTGGTTGAGTCTGGGTCTGTGAAACCCATTTATTCCCACTTCTCCCACCCCCCTAAATGATAGTTTTATCTTGGAATGTAAGGGGGTTGAACAGTATCCCTAGACAAAAGGTTGTTCATAGATTAATTGAGTCTCAGGCTCTGAATGTGGTCTTTATGCAGGAAACCAAGCTTACAGTGGATGGTTTGAATAATTATGCTCTACGTATCTAGCCCCAAGGCTCCTGGCAGTGGGTGGGGGCGTTGGGCAATTCTAGTGGGTGGCTTGCTTCTGGAACCCGAGGAAAGTCTCCCCCTTATGTTGGGTTTCTAGTCGGTCTTCCATCTCTATGGTTGCCTCCAATTTCAAAACTGGCAAAAGATGTCTTTTCTCCAATATTTATGCTCCTACTGATCTTCCAAGTAAGACACATCTCTAGGATCATATTAATTTTGTCCGTTCTCTGGACCCGTTTCTCCCATGGATTTTGGCTGGTGACTTTAATGCTATTATTAGTATGGATGAAAAATGAGGAGGGGTAGCTAGGCTTGATCCTTCTTCTCTTTTGCTCAAAGATAATATTGGTTTCCTTAACCTTGTTGGCATGAAGCCAATCAATGGAGTTTTTACTTGAAATAATAGGAGGTGTGGTGATGAGGCTATCTCAGAACGGCTCGATAGATTTCTAGTTTCCTGTTATTGGATGAGCAATAGGTGGACTACCAGTTTTGAAATATTGGATTAGAGGGGATCTGACCACTGGCCTATCAAACTTTGTGTCTCCTATTATGGGGTCACTAAAAATCCTTCTTTCAAATTTCAATTGATGTGGTTATGGGATCAATCTCTTTGGTATCTTGTGCTAGATTGGTGGTACGAAGGGCTTCTTGCCCATGGGAGGGCCATGTACACTTTTAGTAAATGGCTTCAACATATGAATTATAGGCTTAAGAGGTGGAATAAACAATGTTTTGGGAACCTACATGTTTAGAAGCTTTCTACTCAATCTAAGTTGGATAGTGTCACTTATCAAATTTGTGACCATGGGTTGTCCTTTGACCTTTTGAATGCTGAGTCCTTGGCCCTTAGGGGCTTAGAAGAGTGGCAGCTTCAGGAGGAGATTTTTTGGAAGCAAAAATCTTGTATTGATTGGCTTCATGAGGGGGATAGGAAAATGGTTTTTTTTCATAACTCGGTCAAGGCCCACAGGCAGGGGAACTCTATTTCCACTTTTGTCTCAAGTGATGGGACTCAACTCTCGTCCTGTGGTGAAATTTCCAAGGAAGCTGTCAACTATTTTTCTAATCTTTTTACTAGGGAGGATATTGCTACTAGATCTAAAGAGAGGGATATTTTGGATTGTATTCCTTGATTGGTCTCAGATGAGATGAATGGGGCTCTTTTGTGTCCAATCTTATTACCTAAATTGGAGAAAGTTGTGTTTAGTATGAAAAAGGCAAAGCTCCTAGTCCAGATGGGTTTTTGATTGAGTTCTTCCAGGAATTTTGGGAAATAATAAAGTCTGATCTCCTTGAGGTGGTTCAAGAATCTCTTAGGAACAAATAAATTCTTAAGTCTTTGAATTCTACTTTTTTGGCTTTCATACCTAAGAAGGAGGGGGCTAATCAAATGGATCATTTCAGGCCTATTGCTTTATGCAATGTTGTCTACAAGATCATCACCAAGTTGATTGCTGAGAGACTCAAACCTTTCCTTGGTGCTTTGATTTCTGCTGAGTAGGGAGGTTTTATGCAAGGGAGACAAATCTTGGATGGTGTCGTGATTGCTACGGAGGTTATTCACTCTATGGCTTCCTCTAAGGAGAAGGTGATGTTCTTTAAGCTTAACATGGCTAAAGCTTATGATCGGGTGAGTTGGGAATTCCTTCATAATATCCTCTTAGCCTTTGAATTTAAAGACGAATGGATGAGCTGGGTTCTTAGTTGTGTGACCTCATCCTCCTTCTCTATTCTCATCAATGGGGAATCTTCAGATTGGTTTAGTGCTTCTCGAGGACTTTGGTAAGGGGACCCTCTATCCCCTTATCTTTTCATTATCATGGCAGAGGGTCTTGGTAGATTTATTAAATCTTAGGTGCAATAGGGTCTTATTCACGGTTGGAGTTGGAACAATGATCTCCCTCCCTATTCTCATCTTTAATTTGTGGATGATACTAGACTAATGGCTTGGCTAGAATTAGTGAGGCAGTGAATTTTAGGAGAACTTTAGACATCTACTTGAAAGCTTCTAGTCAGAATATTAATGATGATAAATCTTCCATTTATTTATTTAATACTCCTCGACGCATTTGAAATAGGATTGCCAGGATTCTTAGATTCCAAATTGGCCCTCTTCCCCTGATGTACTTTGGGATTCCTTTGGCTCTGGGACCTCAGTGTAGAGATTATTGGTAGGGGATTTTGGATAAGTTTTGGAGTAAGGTTATTCATTAGACTTACAAATGGCTCTCTTTTGCTGATAGAGTGATCCTCCTAAAAGTTGTGGTACAGTCTCTCCCTATTTATAGGTGTTGTGTGCAGATTCCTCCTGCCTCCTTTGTGAGGGATTTTGATGCTCTTTCCTGGCAATTCCTTTGGTCGGGTAACCTCCTTTCCTCGAAGTGGAGTTTAGTCAAGTGGGAGTCTGTCTATAGGCTGAAGCATGCTGGGGGCCTTGGCTTTAGGTCTATGGCTCTTATGGTTACGACTTTGGCTGCTAAGCTGTACTGGAGATGGTGCAATAACCAGGATAGGATTGGGCCAAGATTCTTGCTTTGAAGTATGTTCCTGGGGTTGAGAGCCAGGATGTGCCATGGATTACTTTGTTGGGAAAAGGTTCTTGCATTTGGGATACTCTTAAGAAGGGAGCTCAGCTTGTTCAGAATGGGCTCTTCTGGATCTGTAATAATGGCTCTGATGCTCTTTTTTGGCTGGACTCTTGGGATGGTCACCCTCCTATTCTCTCTAGTCTCCCTCAACTTCTACCTTTTTTCTAGATATTCTCTAATGTTGGTTGGATTAAGGTGGATCATTTTAAAATAGTTAAGCACATTGGTCAACTGGAGGTGTTTTGCTGGAAGGATCTGCAGGAGTGGCCTATGGGTGGTTCTGATGATGATCGTGTTGCTTTGTGTAAGGTCTTGGAGGGTAGGCTTTGCAGCTCTCTAAATGAGAGGGACAAGTTGGCTTGGAGTCCTAGCCCAAAAGGTAATTATACTGTTGCTCAAGGTTATGTTGTGCTTGATAGGAATTTACATGGTCCTACTGAGGTGCCCTGGTGGAGGAAGGTTTGGAACAACTTTTCTTGGCCCAAGTGTAACTTCTTTTTATGGTTGGTTGCCCAGAGGAAATGTCTCACTTGGGAGAATCTTTGCAAATGGGGGTTTCAGGGACCTTCCATTTGTTTTCTTTGTTTTTGGAGTGAAGAATGTTCTTCCCACTTGTTCTTTCACTACCCCTTTTCTCGTGAGATTTGGCAGAGATGGTGGGAGGCTTGGCATCATGGTTGCATTCATGCTTCCTCTCTTATTGAGTTTTGGGAGAGCCTGGGCAGGCCTCCTACGAAGACGCCTTTTCTCCAAGTGGCCTGGATCATTAGGCCTATTTTCATTCTTTGGAACCTTTGGCTAGAATAGAACTGTAGAGTTTTTTGTGATTCCAGATTAGATAGTGGTCAACTGTGGATGAAGATTATCAGTAGACTTCAGGAGACTATTTCTGCTAAATGTGATATGTCTGAAAGTATTGATCCTAGGGATGTTGAGGTTATGTAGGATCTGAGCCTGGGTGTTAATAGTAGGGGTTACATTGCTGGTATTATGCCTCGTCATGTCCAGAAATGGGTTTGTTGTGATGGGAAGTGGGTGCCTCCTCCAGATGGGGTCCTGAAGATTAATACTAATGGATCTTCTCGTAAGAATCCTGGGCATGCTGGTATTAGGGGTATTGGTATAAGTAAAGATGGCAATGTTGTTTTTTACTTCTCTGTCTACAAAGGGCATTACTCTAATAACCTGATGGAGGCCCTTGCTATTAATATTTCTGTTGAGCAGGGTTGCTCTCTTGGCTGGAGGAGGATTATCTATGAGTCTGACTCTCAGATTGTTGTGGATATATTGAACACACAGAGATTGAATGGTGTTAGTTGGCATTTAGCTTCGATGGTCAAATAGATTTTAAGTGTTTGCAGCTCCTTGGAATCTATCTCTCTTTGTCACATCCTTAGAGAATGGAATAGTGTGGTTGACTGCTTGGTGAAGTGGGCCTCAGAGAAAGGGGATGGTTGGGATATCAGTGGTAGGGATGAGTTACCTTCTAATTATTTGGGGATTTTGGAGAGAGTTTTATTGGAAGACAGAACTATGTAGTGTTGTTGTTTGGTTTGTTGGCGGTTCTCCATTTTATTGAGCTTGTGGCTCATGCCTTGTATCTCAATTTGGATTGAATAATTTTTTTTCCCTTATTAAAAAAAAAAAAAAAAAAAAAAATCTCACCAAAGATAATCTTAAAATAATTGTACTTATTTTTGTCAATAGATATCCTTTGTGCGAACAAGGGGAGGAATTAGGTTTTCTTTAAGTCCTAGAATGTCCTGTTGCTTTCAAGGTGTGGGGTACAATTCTTAGTACCTTTTAAATGGTTCAGGTCCATCCTCTGTCACTTATTAAGCTTTGGCATAGATGGAAAGCTCCCTTCAAAAGTGAAGCACTAAAGAAGATATCCACTCTCCCCAAACCTTGTGGGGTATTTAGAAGGAAAAAAATAATTAAATGTTCAATAACTATAAAAGTTTCAACTTGAGAGTGATAATTAATATTAAAAAATTTATGATGGAGAATTTGAAGTTTTATAACATTAATAAATTCACATGTGGTGCATAAAAATCAATTATTTCTAAGAATTGGGATTTAGACCTTATAGGTGCTCCAATGGTTGATCCAGGAATTGAGTGGAATAAGTGTACTAAATGACTTGAGCCTTCTCTAGGCCAAGTAAAATTAAATTTTGATGGATCTTCGAAAGGCAATCTTGGCAGAGCTAGAGAAGGAGGAATTCTAAGAAACACTAAGGGTGAAGTAATCTCAGCCTATGCAGGGAGTATGGGAATACAAACAAACCACTAGGCTAAAGATAGAACTTTAATATGGGGGCTATAGTTGGTGAAAGATTTAGGGGTGAATCATTTATAACTAGAAGGTGGATCTCTCAATGTCATCTATAATCTTTTGAAAAATATTTTTTCAAACTAGAGTGTTAGTAACATATTGGAGGAGGTATTTGAGATCATAAACTCTTTGGATGATATTAGAATCTAACACATATATAGAGAAGGGAATCAACTAGTGGATTGGTTTTCAACTATAGTTATGGATTCTAATAGCTTCAAGAAATGAAAATCTAAAAAAAAAATGATGGATGTCATAATCCAAAAAATCAATCAAGAACTTTATACTTCTATACCCAAAGAAGGAGATCTTTAGAGGGTGACCTTGAAGGATTTATTCCCTCTATTTTAAGTTGCAATAAGTTTGATTTAAATATGATTCAATCATGTCTAAGTTTGTTAGCCATGTTACTTGAAGAATGGGCATGTGTTCATACCAAAAAGGTCTTCAATAAACACTTGTCTTTTAAAAAATCTTTTTTATTAACATCCTAAAACAAAGTTGAGATTCCTCCATGTTAAATATTAGATGGAGGTGTGATAATGATGAATTGGATGATTTTAGTAAAACTCATGTGCAAGTGTGCATTGTGGATTTCATCATGATTAATCACCTTATGCTAGTAGATTAATCATATCCCCTAACAAGAGTATTTATTTATTTAAAATGAGAAAACCTTTCATTTCTATGTCTTATCTACATAGTTACAATTTTGGGAGATTTGGGGAACAAACAAAATGGGAGAAAACCTTTGTTAGGTAGAACCATCCTTAGAGGAGACGTTGGTTAGAGACCACAAATTGTGGGAGATATTTTAAATTAGAGGATTTTTAAATTTCATTTAAAAAATTATGGGATATGACACCCATGTTTCCAGGAAGTTTGTTGAGGGATGGAATGATAGCGTTGTCAAGATCCAAGAGATTCAATTCAAGGTAACTAAGTTCATTGGCCATGTTACTAGAATGAAAACGAATGGAAGAAAGTGTTAAAAGACCAATAGAAATACCAAGGGAGAAATCAAGCTTTTTTTTTGGTTGGGAGGAGGAACTGATTCCATTACATCATGGTTATCTCAAAGATTACATCTTTTGAGCCTTTAATGTTATAGCCAAATAGATTATGAAATTCATTACGTTAGATGAAGGTTCAATTCGGTTATTAAATTTTATTTTGTTTTCCTTAATCTATTTATAAATTAATACTTGGTTAGCATCCATATTACATTATGTGTTTGTTAATGTATATCTTACTTACACTTGGTATGAAGCATAGTTAGCTGTCGTAGATACCAGGAGTCTACTTAAATTAGCATGAGAGTATTAAGAAATCTGATTTACCACCACTTCTTGTTAAGTGTGAGTTATTGTCAACTCCACTAATTGTGGATGCCAGTTTGTTTTACTCTCCTATATATACACACCTTTTCTGCTTAATAGATAAGCCGGTTCATCCCATTTCATGTATTTTGCATATTATATTTTTTATTGATCTCACAAGTTTAACGTGCGATTGACAAACATTCGTGGCTCACCAATACATGCATTCACAGGTTTAAGTTTGGCATGCTTTGAACAATCTTTTTTGGAAGGTAGATGAAATGAGAGGACATGAGTTAGAAAGTGTACTCATTAGCTTTAGTCCTAGTTCATTTGACAGCCTACATGATTACTTCACTAAGTTCAAGTCATTAAAATTACAATTGAAAGAATGGAGAATAGAGAAAAAGGAGTATCAACTCATTCTTACTGCTCTCTCCAAACTAGGTCATGATTATTTTGTGTTTGTATCTACCTTCCACTCCATGAAGAGAGCTCTTGAACACACATGGAAAATGTAATATCTAGATAAATTTAATACCAACTTGACTAGGACACAAGAGAAGTTAATATAAACGGTCAGTTTGAAGTCCACAAAACCTCAAGCCCTAATTGTTGGAAATAATTTTAAAAAAAAACATGCTTAAAACTATAAAGGGGAAAAGGAACACAGTCTAAAGTACAAGGAGACCAAGAAAGATCAAATAAATGAATTCTAAAAATCCAACACTGAAACTTATTCTCATCAAGGGAAACCTAAGAAAGAAAAATCTAAGTGCACCTATTGCAAGAAACTTGGTAATGATGAGCAAAAATATATGAAGAAACAGATCGACCACACGAAACATATTCTTAAGAAGAATAACATAGGGGTTCCTAACTCTATTAAAGAGTCCTCATCAAACCAAGAAACTTCTAAGGCAAAGGAAAAAGATAAATCTAAGGGCAAGGCTTTAGTTGGAGTATCATCTTTAACACCATCATGGATTATTAATTACAATGTGTCACATCACATGGGTTATTCAAAGGTTGAGTTTTCTTCCTTAGAGCCTTTTAGTATGCCTTATATCTTTTTGGGTTATGACACTCCAACAACAGTTATAGGTATAGGGTTAGTTGAAGTTGAAGGTGGAACATTCACAAATGTTCTAAGTGTACCTTCTCTTTAAACTAATCTCTTATTAATATACTAGATTACCCACATAGAAAAAATCATGAGAGTTTCTTTCTCTCTAGATTCAATTAAGGTTTGAGAGTTGCATAACAATAATTTTGTAGATTTCAGAGGGGAAACTCACCAAGCTAGGTTATAAACCTTCTCAAATTTTGCACCTGATGTTTCTCCAATAGCATTAGTTACTCATATAGATGGAGTAAAAAAATTATGGCATGAGTGGTTTGACCACCTTAACTACTGCTACCTTGAGTAACTAAGTCAATAGGATATGGTCATAGGGTTTCCTAGAGTCAGATTTTCTAAAGGGTTTTGTGAGGGTTATATTCTTGGAAAACACCCTAAAGAAAAATTTGATAAAATATAATCATGGAGGGATACACAAGTCTTAGATCTTGTTCACAATGATGTATCAGAGGCATTCCACCATCCATATTTACCAAGGTTAGGTATGTCTTCACCTTCATAGATGACTTCTCCAGATTCACATGGGTCTACTTCTTTTGGCAAAAATATGATGTCTTTGATAACTTTCAAGACTTAAAATATCCTACTAGAAAATAGTCAAGGAATGCCATCAAAGTTCATCAAACTGATAATAAGGGTGAGTATGTGAACAATAAGGTTTTAACAATTTTATACATTAGAGGAGATAGAATTGTAGTGGATAGTTCCTTACACTACCCAATACAATGGTGGGGCTAAATGTAGGAATAGATCCTTGAAATAAATGGCTACCTATATGATACACTCCAAGGACCTTACACCATAGTACTGGGCAAAATCAGTTCAACTATTCTTTTTACATTCGGAAAAGGGATCATCATAAAACCTTGAAGGGTCTCATTCCCTTTGAAACATGAACAGGCAGGAAACCATTAGTTGAGCACTTCAAGGTTTTCATATCTCTAGCCATGGCATGTATACAAAACAAAAAAAATTCAAGGCAATGGATCCTTAGTCCAAACCTTGCATGTTTTTAGGTTATCCATATGGTGTGAAAGGTTAAATCCTCCTCCACTTGACCACACATGAATTGTTCATTGAGATAAGTATTAAGTTTTAGGATAGTCTTGTTGATTCCACAATCAACATTTTTCCTCATATTATGGACTCACTTGACTTTGATGATTCTTCTAAATATTTAGATTATCCAGGATAGATTCTTGAGGTAGTGTCTTCTTCTTTTAGTTATGACAGTGATGGTGATTCATCCTCTTCCTCATCAAGACTTGCTTTGGAGGTTTAAATTTCAACACCTGACTCACATCTCATCCTTTTTGAGAGAGAAAGACATTTTAAAGTGTAGGTAATTGGGTAGGGGATCCAATAGACAGGTGACATACATGGTTAGACTATCAAAATGAGCCATAACTTACTTTTCCTTGGCCTCTGATCCATAGACATTTATAGAGGCTTCAGGGATAATTTTGTGGGATATGTTAAGCATGAGAAATATGATTCCCTGATGATAAATCACACTTGGTATTTGACACCACTTCCTAATGGAAGGAAGATTATTTTATGTAGGTGGATATATAAAACCAAGTTTGTAGTAGATAGATCAATTGATTGTTGAGTATTTTCATTGATGTCAAAGGTATATCTTATATGAGGGTGATGTCAAAGGTGACTAAGCCTAGTTGATAGTGTTTTGATGTGATAAGGGGAATTGAGAGATTGAAGGATGTTTTCATGAAAGAGAATTTGAAGGTAGCTAATATCTTATTTTTACATGAAGGTACAGGTCATTGATGTCAAAGTTTCATAGGAAGCCTAGTCATAACATGAAGATGTATGTGCATGAAAAGGTTTTATGTCACTACTTTATCATGTATGTGAGGCATTAAAGCATTTATGAGATTTTTAGGGTGAGTCTATAGGGGTAGGAATTTCAAACTAAACCTACACTTAGACCTCTCTTAGACCTTGCCTGGCCTAATGAGGTATGAATATCATATTTCAAGGAAATTATTCATATGTGAGCATGGACATAGGTGATATAATTTTTTTTAGGTATGTTCACAAAGTTTTAGGTCATGGTTTGAGGAAATTACATGAAACACTATTTTAGGCCTTCTCGAGTTCATAGAATGAGGTCTCAAGACCTGAGAAGCACTTTCAAATGTTCATTGGCATGTGTAACCTATGCATGAGAGCATGATATGTTAAGGAGAGACTAGGAAGGGTCTTATTTATCATCCCTAGGCATTGGTTTTTGATTTAAGAGGCAGTCCTTTATGAACAATTCTTAACACCAAACCCTGTGTTAAACCTCCTTAAAACCCTAATAAGGACCTGATGTGAAATATCTTGTTCAAATTAACTCAAAATGAATTTAAATTCCTATATATCTTAGATTATGTATTCAAGTCTCCAAAGTACCTCTATGTGGTTGTGGTTGTGGTTAGTCAGATAAGAGAGAAAATTCACAGATACAGGGTTATTTGTCAAGAAGTTGTAGTTCTTAAAATTTTCATTGGTCAAGAAAATAAAATGAATGTGATAAGAATCCAAAAACTCATTTTTCATTTCCATGATTATTTTTGGATAGGTCTTATCCTTCAAGTGATCTAATTTGGTTATCCTAGGCAGAGACGAGAAGATAGATTTGAGGGTATGAACATGTCAAATTGATGAAATAAAATGAATTAAGAGTTTATCTATGAATTTTAATTTATTTTAATTCTTGGAAGAAGTTTTGGAGATCAATGAATATGGTGAAAATTTTCTCACAAAATGACCTATTTGGTTCAGATAAAATTGTGTGATATATGGTAAAGAAATTGGTCTACAAGACCAATATTTGGCATTAAACCATATGAATTTTTCATCTGAGAATTATCTTTAGATCTCATGGGACCATTTACATGCATCATAAATCAGTAAAAGTGTCTATATAGGTGATGGAGGTCCAAGTCGCCATGACTAGTCTTTGAGGTAAATTGGTATTTTTAAGTGAGTGAGTTACAGAGAAGTTCTTGAGTATTTTAATCCTAAGTAAAAGTGTTAAAAACATTTTGTGATGACACTAAGGTCATGGAGAACCTATCTACATGTTCCATTTGTAATATTTTAGTATCCTAAGAGTATTTGAGCCTCATTTTGCCAAGACAAACTTTTAAGGTACACAGGCCTAATAGGGAATTTGGTCCTAAAGGAGTTTACATGGTATGAATGAAAGACACAGGTCCAATAAAGCATGTAAGAGTTCATTATAGGTATTTTTATAATTTAATGAATGGTTTTAATTTGTTGGATAAGGTCATTTAGGCCCAAGAGAATCAAGTTTTAATGCTAAGAAGATATACCTAACGCAATTAGGTCTCCATGAGTTCTAAAAGAGAAACGAGGACTAATTGAATTTTTATAGATGAAAATGGGTCTAAATTTCATTTGAAAAATCTTCATAAGATTTTATAAGACCTATTATATGTCTGAACTAAGAGGTTGAAGGTGTGTGGCTGACCAAGTGGTGTGTGACCATGAGACTTGTATATATACAAGGTAGTTTAGGCCTATTTTGATATATGTATTGAAGAAAATAAAATATTTTTTGGTAGAAAACAAGGTATTGAAATGAGACCATAATATTATATCATATGTGTGGTTATCTCAATTTCATGAGGTTAGTGATTTGGTTTTGATTCACCTATGGATTTGGTGCTTCCTTGCAAGTATGTGCTTGTTAAAGCCTAGTCAAGTGGGTGCTTGAATTCATTAGGTTGGTTCTCCAAGTTGAGATGGTTCTCAATATAATTGGATATTTTTTCTTATAGGATATTAGTCCATTTTCAGGGATCATAATGGGTTTTCTTCATTTTTAGGGTTTCCCACTCATATATTGTGTTTTCTTGTGGTGTGTTCATGGGAATGGTCTTTATGCATTACTAGATCTTGATGTTGCTTTCATAGTTAATGAATGATTGGTTATAATCGAAAGAAATTTTTTGGTGCAATAATTCAACCCACATCTCAATTATTCTTCTTCTAATAATTGGTATCAGAGCCTGGTCATTTGAGTCATGCCTAACAGCTTAAAGGAGATTCCAAAAGCACAAGCATGTCTAGTCATTAGGTACAAAGAGGCTTCTTAACCAATAAATATCCTCTCTTTAGTGGGAATAACTATGAATTAAGACTTCATAATTAATACTTATCCAATAAATATCCTCTCTTTAGTGGGAATAACTAGGCTATGACATATGGAAATCCATTGTTGATGGATTCACTTCACCTTCTACATTGCCAACTGATGCAATAGGCAAGAAGTCAAGTGAGAAAAACTCTAAGGAAATGAATGACATCTTGTGTGATCTTCATAGGAAAAATTTATAAATTTCATGCATTGTGATACAACCAAAGGGATTTATGAAAATTTTTAGACCATAAATGAAGGAGACACTAGATTCAAGTTCACAAAGTTGCAGACCCAATGAAGGTAGTTTGAAAGTATAAGAATGAAGGAAGATGAAAACATTACATCTTATATGTTAATAGTATATGAAGTGGTAAATTTCATCATAGGCCTAGGAGATAATTTGGAAGAATAAAAAGTAGTATAAAAGGTATTGAGATCTTTGACATCTAAGTTGTATTCAAAGGTATCTGTTGTGGAGGAGATCAAAGATCTTAACATACTACATATGGATGAGCTTCATGTCATCTTGACTACTTATGAAATGAGAACAAGTGATGGAAAACCTTCCAAGAAGTAAGTCTCATTAAACACTGAGAAAAAGTCACAAGGTAAGAAGGCCAAGGATGATGCTGACACAAGCATTGATGATGACAAGATAGAAGCCATGTTTGTCAAAAAACTAAGAAAATGATCAATTAATTACAAGGGAAAGTTACCATTAAAATAATTTAATTTTGGTAATATTGGTCACTTTGCCTCTAAATGTCCTAACAAGGATAATACAAAACATGATGAAGAACATGATGGACATCATGGTGATGATAAGAAGGTCTATAAGCTTGACAAGAGAAAAAATGGTTTCAGGAAGTATGAAGGCAAGAAAGCGTCATTCAAAAACAAGAGAAGTTTCTATACCAAAGAAGATAATATATCATATGATGTAAGTGACAGTAATACATCTGATAGTGATGATGATAGTAATGACCATGATAATAATGAAACCTTATTCATGGCTATAGAAATAGATAATAAGGGTTGATCAAAGTGAAATTCCTTATGGATGATGAAGAATCAAATGAAGAAGAGGTTGAAGTGAACCTTGAGGTATAATTGGTAAGTTCTATAGAGGAGTTGAAATTCCAAAGAAAGAAGAATAAAAAACTAAGATCATTGGTTAAGAGTTATGCAAATCAAAATAATCTCTTTAAAGAAAAACTAAGAAACAACACCAATGAATATGAGGAGATCATCAAATAGTTAGAAACTCATATTGAAATTGTCATTACAAGTCTTAAGACCAAGGAGGAAGAATTCATCAAGTTCAAAACATAAATGGATTCCCTAAAGGCAAAATTTGATTAGGCAATAGTCAAATTGAAGACACATCAAAAATTTGAGAAGACTATTGAAGTCCTTATTGATATTCTAAAAATTCAGAGGTCTCCACATGACAAGATAGGTCTTTGATTCAAATAATACCAAAGGGAAAACAAGGAGAGTCAAACCTTAAAGAATAATGGATCATCAAGAAATGATGGTAATAATAAAGTTAAAACCTATGTAGAGGCTCTCAAATTTGAGACTCAAGTTAATCATCAACAAATCAAGAATAACTTCACTCCTTAAAGAGACAACAAGGTAGAGGTGCATCATTCAAATTTAGATAGACAAGGTATGTGAACCCCTTCAATGGTTATTTGTTTCTCATGCAATACATAGGGCTATGGATTATAGACATCATGCTAGAATCAATTCCTTATGGAGGAATATGATAAATACACACACACACACACACACACACACACACACACACACACATATAGTATAAGAAAAATTATATGCTATACTTATTATCAAATAAGGCATATTCTAAGGGAATTGAAGATGAGGTATATAATGAAGGTTATTAAAGATAAAAGGGTATACAATCATAGAATTGAAAAGTGGATCAAGAAGTTATACCTTGTGGACAAGGTGAAGGAGGATAAAAAGACTAAAGATGAAGTATCTATGATATCTCATCCTTCCTTTCACATTCAATATTAATTAATTAAATGGTATATAGATAGTGTTTTCTCAAGACACATGACAAGGGACAAGAGAAAGTTTATTTCATTAAAGAATAATCTTGCAGGGATAATAATATTTGAAGATAACACAACTGCCAATATAGTTGGTAAGGGTATCTTGAGTTTGGACAATGGGAAGACCAAGACATAGAATGTGTTGTATGTGTATGTTTTTAAATACAACATACTTAATGTAACTCAAATGTGAAACCAAAGGCACACAGTAACCTTTCATGATAGAGCATGTGAGATAAAGAGAGGCAAATCAAGAAGGCTAATTTCTAATGCTAAGAGGAATGAAAACATTATATATGTATTAAATGAGATCAAGAAGATAAATGCTTTATGATCAATATGGATAAAAGTTGACTATGACATAGAAGGTTAGGCCGCCTAAACTTTGACAATATGGTCAAGATAAAAACTAATAAATCTAAGAAGAACATGCCTGAGATCACCTAACCAACAAACACACTTTGCAATGCATGTCAATATGGTAAGAAAACTAGAATAAGGTTCAAGTCCAAGGAGTAATCTACTACAATACCTTTAGAGTTAATACACATTGATCTTTTTGGGCCTACAATAATGCAAAATATTTAATGAGATGGCTACTTCATGTTACTCATAGATGACTACATAAGAATGACTTGGGTAGCATTCTTGAAATAAAATTTAGAATCTCTTGATAAGTTTAAGTCATTCAAGGCTCTTCTTGAGAATTAGGAGAATTAAAATATCAAGTGCCTAATATTTGACAAAGGAGGAGAGTTTTTGTCTAATAAGTTTGATGACTTTTGTGAGGTCCATAGAATAAGGAGATAGTTCTCAACAGTGAAGACACCTTAGTAGAATGGAGTAGTGGAAATAAAGAATAAGACAGTTTAAGTTATGGCAAAAAAATATGCTAAATTAGTCTAGATTATCTAATGGATACTATAGGGAAGCAATGAGCATTTTAGTCTACATCTTGAATAGAGGATAAATAAGCACTAATGGAAACAAGACCCCTTATGAATTGTGGAAAGGCAGACCTAGTAATGTGGAACACTTTAGAGTGTTTGGAAATAAATGCTTAAATAAAAGAGATAAGGAAGACTTAGGTAAGTTTGATTCTATGTCTAATGAAGGTATATTCCTAGGGTATTCATCAGTAAACTTAGCCTATAGATTCTAAAACAAGAGGTTGCAGAAGATAGTGGAAAGCACCAATGTGAATATTGATGAGATAAAGAAATCACACTCACAATAAAAAGATACATAAGATAATCTAGACTTCAATAATGAAGAGGAAACAATAGATATTGATGAGGAGGAAGGAAAATTTGAATAAATACAAGACTCAAAAGGCCCCTCAAGATAGATTTAAAGAGATCATCCTGAATCATAAATCATTGTACATAAGGATGCAAGTATGCAAACAAGAAGAAGGTTGTTAAGTAACCTAAATCAAGAGAATGTTGCTCTATTGTCTAAGATTGAACCTAAAAACCTTATAGAAGCAAACAAAGACAAGTTTTGGATAGGTGCTATGAATGATGAGTTAGACAAATAGAAAAGAATAAAAATTGGGAACTAGTTTTTAGGCTTAAAGATAAGAATGTCATTGGCACTAAATGGTTGTTTAGGAATAATTTGAATGAATATTGAGATGTCACTAGGAATAAGGCCAGATTGGTATGCAATGGGTATGCCCAAGGAAAAGGGGTAGACTTTTAGGAGACCTTTTCTCTAGTAGCAAGATTGGAAGCCTTAAAATTATTTTTAGCATATGCAAGATTCAAAGGGTTCAAGTTGTAACAGATGGATGTCAAATCTACCTTTTTGAATCGAAACTTAGAAGAGGAGGTGTACATAAAGTAGCCTAAGGGTTTCTCACTATCAGCTAACAAGGACTATGTTTGCATATTGAAAAAGGCTCTTTGTGGTCTAAAGTAAGCTCCTATAGCTTGGTATGCCAGATTAGATATGTATCTATTAGACCAAGGTTTCAAAAGAGGAGTTGCAAATAGTAATTTATACATAAAGACATTAGATTAAAACCAATTGATAGTAGTTGTCTATGTGGATGACATAATATGTGGTGGAAATAATGAGAATATGACTAAGGCATTTGTAAATATGATGAATAAGGAGTTTGAGATGTCCATTTTGGGAAAACTATCATTATTTCTTGGACTAAAAATCAATTAATCAGAAAGAGGTATATTCATTTCAAAAGCTAAGTACATAAGAGAGATGTTAAATAAATTTGAGATGGAAGAATGCAAGGTTATAAACACACCTATGATCATAGAATGTAAGATACGCAAGGAAGATGAGTCTCCAAAGGTCAATCAAACTTTATATAGTTCAATTATTATAAGTTTGTTATACGCCATTGCCTATAGACCTAACATCATGCAAGCAGTAGGCCTTGTGGGAAGATTTCAAGAAGATCTAAAGGAAAACCATTTGCAAGCAATGAAAATTATACTTAGGTATCTAAAGGGAACCATTGAGTTTGGGTTGTGGTATCCAAGGAGTAAGGAGTTCAAATTAATAACCTATATAGATGTAGATTGAAGACTTGTCTGCAATTTAAGCACTTAGATTTGTAAGATGATTGTACATAGGAACATATGAGTCATTGATGCTTTCAATGTGTGTACTCTCATTGGAATTAATAAATTCCTCTGAAATGTAATTATATGAAGGATCTAGAAGAGAAATAGACTACACAGGAATGGATGTATAATTTGTAATAAGAGAACTAAGGTCTCACAGAATCTCATTCTATAGTGGGGGCTGGACAAAAGGAAGAGAACTATCCACCATGTATGTGTCATCACAAAAAATATAATTAGGAGGGGAGATTACAATAGTATTATAATAGATAATAGGAAGAGGAGGAGGATGTGTGACATAAATCATAGTAGGATCCCTGAAAAGACTCTGAAGAGTACTCCAAATAGTGAAGGGATAGTCTACATGCTCCACATGGTAGTATAGATCCCATGAAATGTGTATCAATAAGTGACCATAGGCACAGTCACAAGATTTTTCCTAGTCATTGTATTGACCTAGGTCAACAGGAATATAAATCTATCCATATAAGAATGGAAAATGGGTCTTGATATGTGAGTGAACATTCCATGTACACACACAATAAAGCATAATTAGTCCTCCCAAGAAGGACCACTGGTGTAGATGCAACCTTCCTCTTCTGGAGACTCTCAAATGGATTTATCATGACTAAGATAAGACACCAAGGAAGTGTAATACTACACAAGATACTCTAAATGTTGCTAGAATATTGCATGCTCGTGAATAGGACATTGTATATAGTTGATAATGCACCCATGTGAGCAACCAGTGCAAGAATCAATATAAATAGTGCATTCTCAGAATAGGGATGGTAAGTATATTAAAAAATACATCCATGTGTGAGAAATCAATGCATGAAATACAATGCAAAAAGTAATAGGGCCTATAGCTTAGACAACCCCCAAAGTATGACACTTTATGACTTTAGTGCATTTACAAAACAAATTAGACCAAAGGAAATAAGATGAAAAAACATGAACTTTTTAAAATTATGGCACACATTTTTGAGTTGTCAATCAAAAGTTATAGCAAATTACATTCCCCATCATTAATGGCATCTTTAATAAATTTTCACTAATAATTTCAATGCTTGAAGGGTTTGAACACAAAATATGCCTTGTAACCACTCATTAGAATTGAAATCAAATCACAGTCCTCTTTTAGTCAACTAAAGTCAAAAAACAACACTCATACGTTCCCCTATGTGCTCTCAGACAAGAAACAAGCCACTTAAGGCAAAATAAAACAACAATAAAAAATAGCTTATTTTTTAAATAATTTTAGTGTAGAATTTTAGGGTTTTAGACTTTTTCAAAATGAAGTAAAAGTATAAGAGTTTCCACAGGTAAAACTCCAGGTAGAAGGAAGCTAATAATGGAAGTCCATGCCCTAAATGAAGCACCAAATTTGTAAGTAAGATGCCAAAATAACTTTTCAACTATATATTTATAAATGGCATCCCAATATGAATGATGTAATAGTAAAAAATGGTGCCCAAGTCTGTATTTTGGCTGAAGGGAGCAAGAATGATGCCCAAATCTGAAATAATAAAGTTTTAGGGTGGTAAAAATGGTGCCCCATCTAAAAAAATGTGATTTTTGATGTTCTAAAACCCTCAAATCGGCCAAAAATGCCTTTGATCAGTCAAAATATGCCTTAGATTAGTTAAAAATGCCTTGGATCATTCAAACATTCCTTGGATCAGCCAAAAAATGCCTTGGATCAGTGAAAAATGCCTTGGATTAGTGAAAAAATGCCTTGGATCAGTCAAAAACACCTTGGGTCAGCCAAAAAATGCCTTGGATCAGTCAAAAATGCCTTAAAAAATGAGATGCCCTCATGGAAATGAAAACATAGATTTAAATTTGTTCAAATACCAAAATAATCTTCACACCATGGGTATGCCAAACCAAAGCTCTACGTAGTCACAAAGAATCCACAAAAAAGTGACAATGGATGCAAATGAAGCAAATCTATAAAAAATTGACTCCACCAAAGATGAGAACTCCCATAGATCTAAATATTTCTCTCAACAATTCTTATGATAAGACAATATCAAATCTCAATATTTCATAAAAAATAACAAATTACCAACCAACCAGAGAATCACAAATATGGATTGACACTTTGATACTATATTAGAGTATGATCCCAATCCAAATAAATCAAAGGTGAGCTCAAATGGTCACATGAGACAAGTACAACAAGTACATATCACCAAATATTTATAAAAAAATGAAGTCACAAAACTAGTATTACACATGACAACCAAAATGAAAAAGGCCCAAATATTCATTAAGTGAGAAAGTTTCTCAAGTGAAGCTTGCATATAGGAGTACTAAGTAACTTTTGCATAAATGGTGGTCAAAGACCCCATAGAATATAAGTGTAACCCCTCCACAAAATGTGGTCATAGGAGCCCAAAATATAAGTGTAACTCCTCCACAAAAGGTGCTAAGAGGAGTTACACCCAAGTATTCTCATCAAACCTATGACACTTTCGACAATTTAGGTAGGTAGTGTAAAATAAAAATGGATCCTAGTAATTAGGCCTGATTAGGTACCCATGTAAAAAGCAATCTCTCATAAAATAGAGAAAATGAGAAAACCAAAAGGAAAAAAATCATCCCCCATCCCTCCCACCACAAAAAAGAGAGACATAGAAGAAGTGAAGAGGCTAGAAGGCCACCCCTGAAGATTATCTTGTTGCTGATGTAGACAGCACACCAATAAGAGATCGTAAATGAATGAACTTTCTCTTGGTGAAGGGTTTGGTAAAGATATCTATAACCTACTCTAAAGACTAAAAAAAAATTAGTTCAATGACTTGACCATGAATAAGCTCTTGAATAAAATTCATGTGAATCTCAATGTGTTTGGTTTACTAGTGTTGAACTGGATTATTGAATATATATATATGGTACTTTAGTTATCACAATAGATGATGGTGGGATACCTAAAAGGAATGCCAAACTCAGATAGAATCCCCTGAAGCTAAATATCCCCAATAGCTATGTTATTAACTTCCCTATACTCTACCTTTGTAGATGATATAGAAATATCATTTTACTTCTTGCTAAACACCTTGATATGACTAGAACCCAAAGAAAAACTATAACTTAAAGTGGGCTTACAATTTTGAGTATTGCTAACCCAATCTAAATTTGAAAAACTAACCTAGTCAACCTATATGCTAAATTTATACTGAATCCTAAATCTATAAGAGCCCTGAATGTAGTGGAGTATCTATTTGGATTATTTCTAATGTAGCTCATAGGGATCTTGCATGAATCATGAAACAATTCCTATTGCATATGAAGTATTGGCTCCAATATGAATCAAATAATTGAGGCTACCAATAAGTTATAGATATTGAGTGGCATCAAGCAAAGGTATAGAATAATTAGCCTCAAATTTGATTCATGGTAGAAAGGGAGTCAAAGATAGCTTACAATCATCCATACAAAATTGAGATAAAAGATCAAGAGCATCCTTAAGCTATGCAAGTGAAATCCCTAAATCAAACTGTGAAATGTCAATGCCAAGGAAGTAAAGTAGAAGACCCAAGTCTATCATGTCAAATATGTTCTATAGAGATATCTTCATCACTTCAATAGATGATGAAAAACTCATGGTGATCAAAATATCATCAACATAAAAGACCAATATTAGTCAAAAATCATCCTACCTAAAGAAGTATACATTGGGATATGAATGATACCTATTGAAACTTAAAGTAAGGAGGAAGGAATATATATTGGCATACCAAACCATAGGGGCTTGTTTGAGGCCATAGATGGATTTCCTAAGTTTGTAAATTAAGGATGAATCTTGAATGAACCCATGTGGATGGTCTATGTAGATCTCCTCCTCAAGGTCTATGTGATCAAAGTCACTCTTCAAATCCATCTAGTGCACATCCTAACCATATGCTATGGCTATAGGTAGTGTGTTTGGGATCGAAATCATCTTTAGAATAGGTGAAAAGGTCTCTGAGTAGTCATTACTGACTACCAGTGAAAAACTCTTGGTAACCAATTATGACTTATACTTATCAACCAACCCATCTATTATAAACTTGGTCTGATATATCCACCTACATCAAACTATCTTCCTTCTCTTAAGAAATGAATTAAAATCCCAAGTACAATTTTTGATCAATGAAGAATATTTTTCCTGCGTAACACTATCCCACTCATGTATGTCTGAAGCCTCTCAAAATGTATATGGATCTAAAACTAAACCAAAAAAAGTATGTGGACCACTATTATAATCTACTCAAGTGTATTTATCATTTGCTAGATTCCTTGCCCAAGTGCCTACACTTTGAAGTGTCTACTTGGGCCAAATGGGCCCAGATGTTGGTGAGTCAGATGTTGACTCCTCATCCTCTAAAACATGACTATATTTGGATGTAGAAGACTCCCCATCACTACCCTTGTTGTCAAAACTAGAAGATTAAGAATAACACCCTAGCTTCGGAACCTACTTTGAATGATCCAGTTCAAAAGAAGAATCATCAATTCTAAGTGAATACAATAAAAGAGAATAAGTGTTGAGTGTTGAGTCTTTAGGACTCTCCTAAAATTAAACACTTCTCTCTATGGATAAATCATGTGTGGTTAAATGTAGAAGGTGTCACCCCTTGACACCATCTAGATAACCTACAAATATGTAAGGCATGGATTGAGATTCCATAGCTTTGCATATCTTATTTAGTATATATGTCAAGGATAAAGATCTAAAAAACCCAAAGTTCTCAACTTCATGTTTCCTTCGATGCCAATATTTAAAATGTGTTATGCCTTTCAAAGCTTTGTGAGAAACCCTTTTTCAAATATAACAAGTACATTAATAGTTTCATCCCAATACTAAGGTGTCAAGAATTTTGAGTTAATCATATAGGTATCCATCTCTCTCAAGGATCTATTTTTGTGTTCTAAAACTCCATTCTATGAAGTATAGTAACTTTATATTGTAAATCAATCTCCTTTGTGGTACAAAACTGCTCAGATCTATTACTGACATATTCACCTCCATTGTCAGTTTGAAGAACCTCGATGGTTTTCTCATATTATTTCTCAACAAGTGCTTTGAAGTCTTGAAAATATTCAAACACTTCAGACTTTTACTTAAAAAATTATACCCATGTATATCATGAGAAATCATCAATGAAAGTGAGAATGTACTTATCCATTATAAAATATAGACTGGGAAAATATTCAGATACATCATTGTGTCCTAACTCCAATGCTTATGAATTCATCCAAGATTTATCTTTGTCAAATTTTTCTTTGGGATGATTTTCAAGAGAACAACCCTCACAAAGTTCCTTAGATAATTGGACTCAAGGCAAGCTTATGACCATGTCATTTTTACTAAGTTATTCAATGTAGCGATAGTTAAAGTGGCCAAACCACTCATGCCATAATTTTATAATTCCATCTAAAATGAGTCACCAATGTTGTTAGAGAAGAATCAAGGGAAAATGTGAGAAGGTGTATAACCTGTCTTGGTGATCTGTCATATCCACTACCACTATTGAATCACTATGCATCTCCCTGATGATAATTGAAACTAGTAAAAATTCAACCCTCATGACTTTGATGATATGAGTGATTTGATACATTTGTAAGAGATTGGTTGAAAGAGAAGGAACACTTAGAACATTATTGAATTTTCCTCCTTCCATTTCAGCAAACCCTTTCCCTACATTGGTATAGAAGTGTTATCACCCAAATTGATATAAGATATGCTACAAGGATCTAAGGAAGAAAACTCAACTAATGAGGAACCCATGTGGTGAGAAGAACCTGAGTCAATAACCCATGAAGATGATGAAGTTGCAAATGCTACAAGATCCTTTCCCTTTTCTTTCTCTTTCCCCTTGTCCTTTGCCTTAGTATAATCTTGGGTTGATGAATTTTTATTGATAGACTCAAAAACACCTATGTTATTCTTCTCTATGTGATGAGTTAGGTGATAAATTTGTTTCTTCATGTATTTGTTTTAATCCTACCCATTTTTATTACAATAGGCACTTTTAACCTTATCATTCTTAGGTTTTCCACTGGAAGAGGAGGCTTCAGTGTTGGTTTTGGTAGACGTTGATTCCTTCTTCTTATATTGATCTTTATTCTTCTTATTATTATCTTCATTTGAAGTCTTTTCTTTCCCATTCCCAACAATTAGGTCTTGAGGTTTTATGGACTTCAATGTTCCCATCTAGATTAACTTGTCTTGCTCTCTAGTTAGGTTGTCAATGAAAACATCTAATGAGGGCATTTTTCATGCAATGCCCAAAACACTTTTAGTGGCATGAAAAGTAGAGGCAAGGACTAAATATTCAAGACCTAATTTAGAGAGTATATAAGGTATAAGTTGGTCATATTATTTATTTATTCCACATTCTTTCAACTGCAATCTTAGGGATTTGAAATTAGTGAAGAAATTTTGAAGGGTGTAAAATTTGCAAGGACTTAAGCTAATGAGTTTATTCTCAATATTGTGACCTCTCATCACATTTTTCTCCCCAAATTTTACCATGAATAGTCCATACATCATGAGGTGATTTGCAAGGCTCTAAGTGAAATAAGATATTAGGTGCTACAGAAAAACATAATAGCCCATAGGCTTCATCACTACAATTATACCACTTAACTATCTATGCATCTATCCTAGGTTTAGTTTCATCACCCATGGTTAAATTATACAATAACTTACTCCTTAGAATGATTGTCATCTTCATTTTCCATTAGTGATAGTTTAAGGGGGCTAGTGGTTTGATTGAATTTGAATCCACTAGTGCATAAATAGGTTGTAGTAGTAGTGCAAGTTGTAGTTGTTAAAGAATTGAA
This sequence comes from Torreya grandis, assembly GCA_037957365.1. Classification (NCBI taxonomy): domain Eukaryota; kingdom Viridiplantae; phylum Streptophyta; class Pinopsida; order Cupressales; family Taxaceae; genus Torreya; species Torreya grandis. The sequence goes on along the minus strand of JARHVA010000548.1, from coordinate 4,483,197 downwards.
AGTGCAACCAAAAATTAATGAGTGACAAATAAAATATAAAACCCCCTAAACTATAACAAATAAATACCTCCCCCTCCCCCAAATGTTGTAAAGGCACACTCAAAAGATGTCAGATTCAACCGATGGTGTGTCTAGAGCAATAAGTGCAAGTCAAAAAGAAACATTTTTGCAAACAAGATGAGGACATTGGACTCTATTGAAAATGAGCCTAATGGGGCAAAGTACATAATCAAAGTAAGTATGATAGAGAGAAATTAGTTTTGAATGTGAGGGGGTTTGGCCACATACCAAACCAGGCCTCACTCTTTAATCTTCATCCAGAGAAAATATGAAGAGTGCCCTTAGCAACAATATTCTCCCATTTTTAAAAAAAACTCACAATAAAATATTATTTTTATACCAAAAAATAATTTAAAAGAAGTTTACAAAAATATTGTCTTTTATTAAAAAAAATAGTAAAAAAACTAACCCACTTAATGTTGACCCCAAAAATATATTTCCACAATTTAAAATCTCCCTTTCACAAAATCTATTTAAGAGAAATATTTGTCCCCCATTATTATTTTAAACAAATACTTTTTAAATAAAAACTTGATTATAGTCATTGGTTATAAATTGGATAAAAAAAACTTTTCTTCCCACTTAAGAAAGGAAACCACTTGTTAAATTCCTCAGTACCACAAATTAAGAAAAAATTAGTTGTTAACTTTCAAGGGTTTTAATAGTCATGGCGAGTTTGGAAAGGTGATAATCGTTGGAGAGATGAGGTGGGTGATGCTAGAGGAGGATAAGTTACTGCCAAATCTCACCCTGAGAGCCATGTGATAGAGTATCAACAAGTAGGGCAAACTAGAAGAGGTAGTAGGTTATAAAGGGTGAACCAGCACTCAATGGCATCAAATTAGCTCTTAATGGCATCGAACCAAGTCATGGGAGGCATGATGCAACTATGTCACAACTAATGTAGATTACAAGATACTTCAACATTGTGTAGATAGGGTAGATTGTATCATCAACCAAGGAAAAGTTACAAACTAGAATAGGGGGCAATGGATGGATCCAAATGGAGCATGGTTTGACTAACTATAGTTGTGGCAGGTTCAAACTAGAATGGAGAGATTTCCAATAAGGTCCTGGGCCTTTGATCTATCTGTGAAAGGGATATATAGCATGTAGTTTCGTAAAATCTCCTTGAGAGGCTGTAAACTCTGTTTCACATAATAATTTTTTTAAAATCCTCTAAAAATTTGCCTTACAATGCAATCAAATAAATTATAGATTTCAAATGAAAGATAATAAGTAATAAAACCAAACAAACATTTGTTAGGTTGGCTCTGATACCATATTAGAGTTTTACCCAGGACCAATAGATCAATGAATGTGCATAATGGAGTTATCTCATAAGTTGAGAAAGTGCACATCACAATAAAGATGCTAGTAAATGAAATCATGAATAAGATAATATTGTAAAGGAATGCGAGAAAATAATAAAATACTCTAGATCATCTTGGATGATAAATACAAAGGAAAATTTTTCATATATATGACGGAGAGAGATAGAGACCCCATATTCCAATGAATGTGGGACAGTCTTCCTCAATGACTTAGCTACCCTAAGCAAGCTAAGGATTCCTATAAATAAAACATGTAGGACAAAAATCTACACCAACAATTAATATGTCAAACATATTTTTTGGCTCTAAAGTTATGATATAGGTATATTGTTAACTTGCATGATAATATTTCACATGTTTAAGCATGTACTAATCAATATCAATAAACTATAAATGTGATGAAAGGATCTAAGAAAATATCTTTCTGTAGATTACATTACATATGGATAAAATGGTATTACACAAGGGCTTAAAAAACCATTTTTATATGCAGTGGTCCTACACATGTTAGCTAATTTATTGGAGATTACTCCTTCCCTAATACCCAAATGAATACTTTCTTGTTGTCTGCCAGAATGCTAGCCAAGGCCATGTTTTATTTTGGGGATAGTCTGCTATGAATCAAGCACACAAAAAAAAAGTGGGCAGTGGAGGTCTATTTTTATCTAAATTCCTACATGTTACCAGTGTGAAGGAAATGACTAAGTAGTACAGCGACACACGTCACTAAAACAAAAATATAATAAACAAAAACTAAGTAATGCCTTCATAACACATGTCACCAAACAATGAATAGAAAGAGATTTAAGTTTTTAAATAGATGTGAAACAAATATTTTCATAATTTTTCATATAAAACACTTTTGATGTAATAAAGTTACAATGACATACTAACATATAACCTTTTTACGAAAAATTATCAAATATTTATATCCATTACATTATAAAACTACATCTATTTAATATTTAATCAAGAATACTTGTGATGGATTCCACTACTTTGAAAGTAATGAGAATATGAAGAGCTCCAAAAATGAGACACATGTCTCACCCCAAAAAAAAAATAATAATAATTATCCAATCATGTGTCTTCTTCTTTCCATTCCCATTTATATCCCTCCTTCCAAAACCCTTTCCCCTTTTTCTTATAGTTTATCATTAAAAATAATTTAGCAAAGATTAGCTCGGTCAAGGATGAAAATACCCTCTCTAAGTTGCATGGTCACATCAGAAATTACAATAATAATATTACTTGAAATGACTTTGAATTCAATGAGCAATCCCATGCAACCCTCATAACTTCCATGCAATTTCCATTGAATATGCCATTCAAATTATAATGAAATCGTTACAGATTTGTATGTTAGACCATATTCCCAATTGGAGATGACCTTACTTTAGGGTTGGTTACTTAGGATCACGATCACAACCACGTGACCTTAAAATTATAAGTTTTTGTAACTTATTTCAAGTATCTAGACTTCAAACAATTATATGTTAATTTTAATGTTTTGTTAGATATACCATGACCACTTTACGAGTTTTCATATTAATGTCAAAATAAATCAAAATATGTTCTATCTAATAAATTGGTGGATCCATGGTTTATAAGTAAATCCATTTTTATTTTAAACTCCAATACTCAAAGTTAAATCACAACATATATATATATATATATATATATATATATATATATATATATATTAATATATTATGTAAACAACTTTCGAATAAATTGAAAAAATCCTTAACTAAGTCTTGACTTTTAAAATATTTTAATTAATTATTATAATGTAATTTTAAGTCCATAAGTATTAAGTTGTCAAAGAGTGTTTGTAATTTAAATATTATATAACTTTAATGTATTTTATCAAGCCTAATGTATAGATTAAATTATGATTTTATTAAGGTGTTAATAAATAATGTCTAAGTTAGATGGCAATGTCAAGTCTAGGTTAAAGGTATAATATCAGTTCCATGTCATAAGTCCTTTGGTAGAAGCAATGTCATACTTTGACCTTTAGAATCAAGTCTCATTTTTTACTTCTACTATAGATTGCGTACTCAAAATGGATGTTGTATTAGGGAAAAACTATGATATGAACACCATGTTTAGATTCTCAAATTAATTTTCACAATTCTTTTGATGTTGTAATCAAGTTAAAACTATGATATGAACACCATGTTTAGATTCTCAAATTAATTTTCACAATTCTTTTGATTTTGTAATCAAGTTAGTTACTCAAAATTGAGTCATAAAAATATAAAACTAAGTCAAATTGACACATCAATAATTGTTAACTCAATTATAAGATAAACTCCCAAAATAATTTTATTCACATGGTGATTCTGGTATTGGTGTTATATCTTTCTTATATATGCCAATACCTCCATTTTTGATAACATATCTATAATTATCAACCTATCTAAACAAAAATGTAATAATTGTCACAAAGTTAAGCACAATAAAAGTGTAAACACTCAGCAATGTAAGTATTTAGCTCAAAATCATACCAAAAGCATGAGCATACATCCAAGCAATCAAACCACAAATAAAAATAGATTGAAGCATGCAATGTGATATACTATACTATGTACCATGAAATGAACGTCATCTCCAAAACATTATATCTACCCTTCTCAAGGTACTATGGGGTACTAGTTCTGATTTCAATGTTATTATAATTTGTTTTACTTGCATTCATTTTTTATCTTGCATAACATCAATTGATCATTCAAAATATCTTCCCAATAATTCCCTCCCTTTTCTTTGGAGACGATTCCCTCCCTCTTCTAGAGAGTAAAATATTATACTGCAATCATACTCGATATAAAAATTGAAATCATTTTAGGTTATCAATTAAAATTGAATAAAATTAGGTAACAAATTAAATTAACTAATTGTAATTATTCTATCTATAAAATAAATCACAATAATCATTATGAGTAAAATTAAATAGTCAATTTAATTAGTTAATTGTAATTAGTTTATCTATAAAATAAATCACAATAGTCATTATATGTAAACTAGATTTGACATTACAAATAATAAAATCAAAATATTTGACATTTAATCATAATTTAGATCTACATACCCAAAAAAAATGACTAAAACTAACAACTCATTTGTTAATCGATAACCTAAAATACACATCTAATTAACTAATCTTAGGTTAACTTAACACTAATTACTTATATTTTTTATGCTGGGAAAATGGGATGTGGTAATTCATAAATCAATTTACATTTTTATTACATTATCTTTATTTTTTATTGAACTTGGGATTGTATTTAGTATTATTGAAGTAGTATTAGAATTTTATCCATCTTCAATTGAAAATATTAATAAATATTATACATTCAAATAATTGTTTAGGATTTCCTTCTGATTTTTAAGTGTTTATCACCACATGATATTATATTTTTTTCTCCATAAAATTTGGTATATCATTTTCTATGTTTTTAATATTTAGTAAGTTATCATTTGGCACTCACCCATGCATGTGTATACAAAGATAAAATTTTTAATATATTCAAAAGTATTTTAAATTTCATTTTTGAGCCCTAAAAACATAAAATTATGTATTGACATGTTTCCATATGATCTTTCTTTACTTTAATATGTATGCAATAATGCACACGTGTACATAGACACATAAACATCAAAATGAAACAATATGTAAATGCCACAAATTGATCCCTAAAATTTTATTAATTATTAAATTACATGATTTTACGATGCTTGTGTACTTTTTGATTCTTTATTTAAATTAGGACTTATTTGTGTGTGTTTTTTACTTATAATGGTTTTTTAGCCTTCACCCACTCCCATCCAATTATCAAAATCTTTATTTCTCTCATTATTCCCTGCCATTTTGAACACTTATATGGAACACATGCAAACAATCCAAACGTGTTTGGAATGTTATTATGTGGTTTTTGAAAATTTGTGTCACCTCCTATGACTAGAGTGTACTCACTTTTTTATCCTTTATTTTTTGACTTATGATCATTTTATATTTATTTATGCATCAATATGATACTAATTTAAAATTCAATATTTCTGTAAATACACAAGCATTTTAGTTTATTTATAAATATATAAAATTCATTTTTATTATTCATAATAATATATTGATAATTCACAAGTATTCTAGAAGAAATCAAACAATTAATACATCATTGATTGAAGCACATAACTTCATGCTAGACACATTAGTTTATATGTTGTAGATCACTGAAGTTGTTTACGATCGTAGGGCCCTGACAAATATGAATATAGTTTAATTATTTTATAGTGTAATCTAGGACCCAAAACATATAATTATTTTTCTTTATTTTTTTAGATATTCTTTCCTAATTAAAGAAAGAAGAGGAACTTTATTTTGAATGTGATTAGAAAAAAATATTATGCAAACAAACAAATATTATGGATGTCTAAACTATGTAAAATTTTTCATTAAATTATTTAAGGCGCATGAATTTTTTTTTAAAGAATAGTAGTGCATGCTCTAGACATATAGAGTGTAAGTATATGGTCCAGAGAAATTTCTCTAAATGTCATCAAGTTTCTATTTCAAACTCCTAATAATTCTAAGTATATATTTTCACTATCACATTTTGCTAATTGTTATCAAATTACAAAATAAAATCAAATAAACTGAAACCTTGTAGTTCTTTCTCTTTTTGTAATTTTCAAATTAATTAATATTATTTATTAATATGCTGTAAATATTAATTAGTTTAATAAAGCATAATTTAATATTTGTAAAATTTAATTTATATCTCTTTACACTTTTTTCTTGGATTTGAATTAAGATTTTGAAGTAGAAAAAGAGGTTGAACTTCCAGATACCATAACTTTTGATCCATAGTTTCTTTTGAAGTCATCTTCATGCCAAAACAACCAGCTCAAAAAGTTTAATGTAGTCATAACTTGTTCTTCTGGTTATGGGATGTTTTTTATATTTTTTGGAGTCCATATATGACCATCTAAGGGTTTGAAATTGTAAATTAATAATATTTTTTTGATTTTTTCTAAATTTAAAAATTATTTATTTTGTAATCAAAGTTGAACTTTAAGAGAAATTCATCTGATAGGTTAATTTTAGTGTTTAGTTTAGTTTTAGGTTTTTTAAAGATGCAATGTTTGCATGCAAAACTTACTAAAAATAACAACTACTAAAAATAGTAAGTCAAGTTTTATTTATTTTTAGAGTTCCAAATTTTTACATGTCAACTTTAGTTTTGATTTGATGCTTATTTATACATGGTTTGTAATTTTTTGATTCATTAAATATGAACAAATACTAATTATTATTTAGAGTCTTAAACTGAAATTTTGGACTCTTAAATGGTTATATATAGCCACCAAAAAATATCAAAATATTCCATAATTAAAAGTATGGGTTACAGATATATTTAAATTTTCGAGCCAATCATTTTAACATGAAAATAACTTGAAACAGAACTATGAATAAAAAATTATGACCTCCAAAAATTCAACCTCTTTTTCTATATCAAATTTATATCCCTTCACACATATTACAACTTTCTAAATCTCTCTTAATTTTTTTTTAGGTTCAATCTTTTATAATACCAATATATAACCTAAATATGAGTAATTAAATGTCTCTTACACTGGAATTACGATATACTCTCGTATTTATTATAAATTACCTTTTAAACCAAACAAAGACACAGAGCATGATAAACCATAAAACTGAGTTTCTTTTCTTGTTTTCATATATCATTGTATGCATATGGAATCGTCAACTTAAGGGTGAACGTGCCACTACTCGATTCGAAGTTACATAAAGTATTAATCTCACATAAACGAATAATTATCAACGTTATCGTTGTGATACTTAATATATTGTTATTTTTGGTATTTGTTGTCCATAGCATTTTGTATTTATTGGCTAATTTTATCTGCGTTCTTTGAATATCAAAGAATTAAACTGTTTCCAATCCAGCAATGCGCTTCCATATAAATTATCATTCAACTAATTCTTGGGAAATCCATCGTAACAAACAATTTTGTAAAATTACGACAAACTCCTATAACGTCTCCGTTACATCCCCAACGTCAAAAGTACAATAGCCATGTGCGCCACACACGATTTGCACACTTCTGGAGCGTGTCCATCTCAGTAAAGCTTCTACAATATGAACGGCTGGTAAAGATAACAATATAAAAAATGAATTCAACTGAGGTTATCATTTAAAATTGCATAAAATTAGGTACTGAATTCAATTAGCTAATTGTAATTAGTTTATTTATAAAGTATTGCACAATAATTATTATGCGTAAAATTAGATAATAAATTTAATTAGATAATTGTAATTAGTTTATTTATAAAGTAAATTATAATAATCATTATATGTAATAAGCTCTGTTTGACATTTTAAAACATAAGAAAATCAAAATATTTAAAATCTAATTATAATTTAAATGCACACTAAAAGAAAATGATTAAATCTAACAACTCATTTGTTAGTCCATAATTTAAAATGTACATTTAATTAATTAATTTTAAATTAATTTGACATTAATTATTACATTTCTTTAATACTAAAGAAAATGAAATGTAACAATTTATAACTCACTTTACATTTTTATCAATGTCTTTATTTTGGATTGTATTCAATATTATTGAAAGCAGTATTAAAATTTCATCCATCTTCAATTTAAAATATTCATAAAAATTATATATTAAAAAAATTGTTTGGGATTTCTCTAAGATTTGCAAGTATTTATCACCACATGATATTCTAATTGTTTCTCATTGTTTCTCCTTGAAATTTGGTATATCATTCTCTATGTTTTTAGTATATAATAAGTTATCATTTAGCATTTACTCATGCATGTGTATACAAAAATGATTTTTTTTTTTCTACATATTCAAATATACATTAAATTTCATTTTAGAACTCTAGAAACCTAAAATTATGTATTGATATGTTTTCATATGGTCTGTCTTTACTTTAATATGTATGCAGGAATGTACACACAAGTATAGGCATACACATCAAAGTGAGACAATATATAAATATCTAAAAATGACTCTTAAAAATTTATTAATTATTAAATTATATATTTTAAAATGTTTATGTATTTTTTGATTATTTGTTTAAATTGGGACATGTTTGTGTCTTTTTTAATTTATAATAGTTTTGCATCCTTCTCCCACTCTCATCTAATTATCAGATTCTCTATTTATTTCATTTACACCTATATGAAATACATGCTAACAATCCAAATTTATTTTCATAATTCACAATAATATATTGAGAATTCACAAACATTGTAGAGGAAACCAAACAATAGAACATATATGAATATAATTTGATTATTATGCAATGTAATCTAGATCTCAAAACTTATTATTATTATTATTATTATTATTATTATTATTATTATTATTATTATTAAAATTAGATATTGTTTCCTTTTTAAATATCATTAAGTTTTTAATTCGAGATCATAATATTATTAAGCATACATTTTCTATTATATTCTAATAAATATTACAAAATCACAAAATAAAATTAAACTTTATATTTCTTTCTTTTTTTCTAATTTTAAAACTAATTAATACTATTTATTATTATATTGTAAATAGTAATTAACCTAATAAAATATAATTTATTATTTGTGAAATTTAATTTCTATCTTTTTATATATATTGTAACCTTCTAAATCTCTCTTAATTTTTTTGGTTCATGTATAACTTTTTTTACTATATTTTTAAATTAATATAATTATTTTGTATTATGAAAAAACCTTTAAATTTATAAATCAACATTTCGTTTAAATTATTTAACAGTAAAATCTATACATAATATATTTTAAAAATAATTAAATGCCTCATACACTAAATATACTCCTATATATTTATAAATTACCTTATAAACCAAACAAAAGACATATAGCATGATGAACGTTAAAAATCACTTTCTTTTCTTGTTTTCACATATCATGGATGCTAGAACATTTTTTCGTAGTAGAACATTTTTTCTTAAGTATTAATTTCAACTTGGTGAACATGCCACTACCAGACTCCAAGTTACATAAAGTATTAATTTCACATAAACGAATAATTATCCATGTTATTGTTTTGATAATATATTGTTATTTTTGGTATTTGTTGTCCATAGCATTTTGTATTTATTCGCTAATTTTATTTCCACTCTTGGAATCTCATAGTATAAACAAATTCCAATGTAATAATGCAACTTCCACATAAATTATCCTTCAACCAATTCTTGGGAAATCCATCACAAAGAAACAATTTTTTAGAAATACGACAAACTCCTAAAGCGTCTCCGTTACCTCCCCAACGTCAAAAGCACAATAGCCCTGTGTGCCACACAGGGTTTGCACACTTCTGGAGTGTGTCCATCTCAGTAAAGCTTCTATAATATGAACTACTGGTCTTTCTCTCTTGAATATCAACTGTTGGAGATAGAAAATTATAAAATTTAATGAAAGCACTGCACACAGCTTATTACAAAGTTTATAAAGAACAAAGAGAGTAATGTTTGTGTTTACCTACAGATCGTCTCCTGCTTCGCTATGGTGAAAGAGCTTTAACAAACCGTAGGTTATTGCCATGGCAATCCACCCTCCTATCAGCACTCTGAAACCTCCTTTCACCAGAGAAGCACGGGAAAAGTAAGCTCCCACTGCCCCAAATATTACAAGTGTCAAGCTCGAGACCCCTGCAAGGACCCCGACTCTAACAGAAAAATTCTCAATAAAGGCCGCAGAGATTAATGGCACTAGCGCTCCCACAGAAAATGCAAAAGCCGATGCGCAAGCTGCCTGAAGAGGATTTGGAAGGGCCTCTCTTTCGGTACTAGAAACAGATACAGGAGATCCAGCTTTCTTATCGGCAGAGGGAGTCGAGGTTTCGAACTTCTGTATGGATATTCCGGCTTTGGCGATCTTGTTTCTCTTCAGGCTGGAGATTTCTGCGTCGCGTTGGGTTTTAACAGAAATAAATTCTCCAATGGCCATGCTACAGGCGCCTGCCACGAGGGCCGCAAGACCAGAAATGATCATGATTTTTGAGTCTTGTTTCACTGCGCCCACGCCCAACATAAGCGAGGCGGTGGTCACCAACCCATCATTTGCTCCCAGCACAGCAGCTCGAAGCCACTGACCCAATTGCGGGTGGTCAGAAGATTTCTTTCCTTCTTTGATTTGCTCTTCTTTCTCGCTCTGCATTGAAATGGTGACACTGATATTTTGTGAAGTTGGCGATGGCGTTGGCTGTGCAACTCCTCGGCCGGCCGCCTCCATCTTCAATTCCTTTGCTGGACTTGGAGTTTCCATTGGAGATTTTCAACAAGGCTATTTCCAGATATTAAGCTTTATGGCTATGTCGGGCCAAAACTGAAGCATAGAAATCCACTACGGCAGAAAACGACAGAGAATTGTAATGGAAAGGATTGTGGGAGAATAAAATTATCTAGTCGGAGCGTGTGTTGTACACGATGAGGGAATAGTGGAGTCCTTATGTACTTTTTCCAGGGTAATAAAACTTCGGTTTGCCACGCAAAAGCCGACAGGCTCACGCACCTCTCGTTCACCCCAATATTCTCTTTTGTTGTTTCTATGCAAATTCCTGGCTTGTGCGATGATACCACTGATTACTACTTTTTATTTAATTCGGCCAATGGAAGTATATTCGGGCATGAAGCATGACATTAAAAGGCGTTTCCGTCTGGTTTAACCAGCAAACAGCCGCCATGAGGGCGGTTACACTGTTTTTTTTGGGTGCTTCCACTGCCATTTGACTCTACTCATAAATCTGACTGAATAATGCCGTACTTTTTGAAGAATTCTGTGATTCATAGTTCCGCACCCGGTATGTAATCTTGTAAAATCAAGTTAATTTTCTTATATGCACATTTGTAAGTGTAATAGTTGAGCCAACCCATGAAATATAAAATCATAATAAAATAAGATATCTATGAGTCAATTAAACTCAACGTTAATAATCCACCTTGTTGTGCCCGTGGTTAACATTCTTCGGGTCTGTTTCACTCCAGGTTAAATTTATTAAAATTGTGAACAGAGGTAATGTCTTACTAGATAGTCAATAATGTGTCTTATCAGATTAACTGTAATTCACAATTACATATGTGAAGAGAAGTGGTTTATCCTAGGGTAATAATGGATAATAATGGATAAGGTGTTAAATTTGTAAGGAATTTAATGGAAATATATACTTTTTATTTAGTTAAAGAATATGAATATTTTTAAAATTGAAAAATATAAGTTTTTAATATATATATATATATATTTTGTTAAGAACATATAATTATTAAAATATCTTATTATCATTTCATTATTTTTATAGTGAGATAATTAAATTATAATAAGGTTTTTAATTATATTTGAATAGATTAAATAGTACATGCAAAGTACTAATGTAAGATTAATTAATTATTTTTAAAATTGAAGAGAAGTGGAGATGTAAGATTTAGAGATATATCTATTTAATCTTGAAATTTAATGATAATTATTATGAATTGAAATGTGTGTTCAAAATTAACATAAACTTCATCAAAAAAATGACAGTGAATAGAGTTTTGTGTATGGAGAAGAAATGATGCTTAAGTGTCCAAAGCGTAAATAATATATATGGTAGATGATACATGGATCCAAAATTATTTGAAACCTATGTTTACTTTATCTAATTTTTAATAGTCTCACTCAGTTTTTTTAAGCATGTATGTCACTTATCAGGGTGCCACTAATTTTTTGGTTATTATTAGGAATGGGGTCCATGTTTTAGGGAGAGTTCTTTGTTTTGTATTACAATTAATTAATTGAATTTATATTATTATTCCATCTATGTTTTATATCTTACCTAAAATTAATTGATTGTTTTTGTCATAATTTAGTTTTAATTTAATTATCTATATTTTAATTTGGAGCATATGTGTTTTTTCACATAATTTTGAGAATTATATTTTAATAAATAATTTTATGAAAATACTGTGTCAAGTTTTGAATCTCAACACATTTCATATGCACTTTTATAATCTTTCATTAGGCAAATAATATATATAAAACAACATACTTGTGGTGTTTAGAGTTCTCTTCATTGATTTCTTAGTTAGATTTCTTGTTTTATATAATAATTTTAATAATCTCTCTTAAATTGTTTCTAAATTAGATTATATTAACAGGTTAATAACTTAAAATTTTCCTTAAAATTTTTTTAACTAATTTTAAATCATTAATCAAAATAAATAATTTTTAAATAAATAATAAATTATAAATAATAAATTTATTTAATTTTTAAAATTTTATTTACAACAAATTTCAAAAGATTTTATAACATATTTTAAAATAGATTTAATTTCTGGTTAATTAATTTTGATTAACTAATTTTAAACCATCACAATATAATTAAAACAAATAATTTTTAAATAAAACATAAATAATAAATTTAATATATATATATAAATAATTTCTAAATATTTTATAATGTTATATAACTTAAAATTTTGTAAAATTTAATAATCAATTTTAAATAATTAATAAATTCTTAATTATATATATATATATATATAAATAATTAATAATTAATTTTATTATTAAAAATTTATTTGTTATATATATAAAACAAATTCCTAAATATTTTATAATGTTATATAACCTTAAATTTTGTAAAAAATAATAATTAATAATTTCTTAATAATAAATTTTATTTATTTTTTAAATTTATTAAAAATTTAAAATGTTATAACACATTTTTAAATAGTTTTAAATTAATAATAATTAATAACTAATATGATTTTTGGTAACAATTTAATTTTTATTTTTTTATTTTTCATTTTCATTTTTTTAAGTTTTGGATAATAGCTATCTAGTTAGTTGAAATGGTTTGAGATTGAAAATTTGATATAGTTTTCCAAAAAATTATGTATTATATAAACTATAAAAATATTAAATCTTTCATTATATCTTATTTTAAATTTCAATAAATATGATTTTATCTAACTTATTTAAATTTAAATCCATTACATACTCTTAATTTTAATAATTATAAATTTTTTGTCTAATAATTGTAATTTTTTTGTGTTTGATACCAAACCCTATGTTAAATTGATACGTTTGTATACTCTACCAATGAGATTTTGGGAAGAGTCTCTGCTAACTTGAATTGGTCTGCTACTTCAATTTCTTAGACTATGTATCTCTATCGATTCCTCTAAATCCATTCCCAAATACATTCATATCCAATCTCTTGGACACAGCGTGTGGTGATTGAAAAATAGTGTTTCAATTGTCTCCTCTGCCATCACCTTGGGCATGAAAAGAATTGATGCCCTGATAAACCCACTCGAGCCCCTCTTTAAGTTTAGCAACCTAAACTCCGTCGCCCTTTAGAGGCCTTCTTGTGCATAAATGACACACGCTTTCTGGATAAAGGGTTGGAGGCGGCTCCTCCTACCTATGACCATGATGCTTCGAGCCCAATTTTAGGACAATCTCCTACAAAAATTTGTTTTGATCGACTGACTCATTGAACAATGTTGTTTGAAACTGAATCCATTATGAAATAGTCTTCAAAAATAGCTTCGATCCTCTGATATTCTTTGGAGGGTGGTTATAGACCAAAGGATCTAAAGGAAAAGGATTATTGGGTAAATTAGCCCCCTGTTTCTCTTTTAGAGAATGAAGATGAAGTCAAGAATTCTATAGAGTTAGGCATTCATTTGATGCAGAGCTTATTAAAGGCACTAGTTGTGGGACAAAAGCAAAGAGAGGCCGGAAGTCCAAGTCTGAAAAGGCTCTGGTGGAAGTGGAAGCGGGCACTCAGGAGAGTCTTAATTCCTCCATCTTGAGAAATTGGGGATGGAAGTCCCTCTTCTCTTCCTTAATGTGATTAACATGGTTTTTTAGGGCCCCATCATCACTAACATGATGTGCCATGTATGGAGTATTTATTTGGTTTCACTCATTGTCGTTTTTAGTTTTTCTTGGTGTTCTGCAGATTCATGTGGAATATTCCATAGAAATGGGCTTGAATGATTTCTTCTTTACTTTTGATAAGATGGCAAGGAATGGAAGATTAATTAGTTCTCATTTTTGATTCATGTGTTGTTTTACTATCATTCTTCGTTCTAATATCTTTCTCTATATTATTCGTGAAATTTGTTTGATTAAATAGGTGACAACAAAATTAAAAATTAGATCTCTTTATGATACAGTTTGTAGTCTATTTTGCAACACCCCATTATTATCGTAGAGTGGTCTAGGGATGGCCCCGAAGCAAAAAAATAAAGGAGTCTGTTAGTGCCCGAATATGTCACTCCACTTAAATCGCTGCCAACGTGGTGAAAACTAATGCCATGGTGGAATGGGGTATTCCACGTGAAAGGGGCAATACTATAATTAGATACAGCAAAAGGATTTTTAACAGTTGTGCACCAGAATGCAGGCATAGGCCCACGTGGAAGTATGTGGTAAAAGACAATTGCAAATGGCACCCAACAGTTCCGCCAGAAGTGTAGAGGGTGAAATGCAATTGCAAGTTGGCTAGGTGAGTTCTGCGAAGGTATATGGGACGAAAAGCAATTGCAAAAATGTACGCCAAGGTCCGCGAGAGAAGTATGGCGGAGATGCACCACCCCAAACGCAAATTTCTAAAGTGCAAATTGCTCCACCACTTCTGGATCCCGCGGAGTATGGAGAATAGAAGGGGATGGCGGAAAGTGGAGGCTCACAAACAATTTGCACCCTCCCCAACGTTGCAAAGTGTTGCTCCACTTCCGCATTCCGCAGAAAAACCATGTGCAATAATGTGGTGCTTAGCGAAAACGGGGATACGAAACACAACTTGCACCAACGCAAAGTGTTGCATTATCCCTAGATCCTACAGGCAATTGATAAATGAATGAGTGTGCTTGCTGTAGGATTGAATGGCGACCAAGGACGTGGTGGTAGGAAGATTTGACAGGCCAAGGATCTCGAAGAAAGGACGCAACCTTCTCATAAATCTCATAGCACCATGAAACCATGCAGGTTTGAGTCAGAAACTGCCTGCAGATCATGCAATACCCTACTAGATCTTATTGTGGCTTTCATTCCCTAGATATTCGATCCAAATCACTCAGCCATGTCAGATATAATCAGAGAAAATGCGAGCGAGGAGTTCTTGGTGTTCATTTGATAATTGCTGAGCACTTCAGGGTTTATTGAAAATCAATCTGGCCTTGATCCTGTTGCAAGTGCTGCGTGGAAGAGGAGAGGTAAAGCGGATTCCTTTAAAGGAGGAGTTGAATGTATTGTGGCATGGTTGTATGAACGTTTAGAAAGGGTCTATACCTATTGTTGTAATGACTAGATATATGATTGCTTCGACGGAAACTCAAAACAATGTATTGGTTAAGCATTTTGAAACGTGGTTATCTTTTGACTTAATCATCAAGTGATATTGAAGCAGTCATGGTGTTAACGCTGCTGAATACTTTGGTCATTTTTAGAGTCATTATAGATCAGTTACAACGCTGTGCGGTTCATTGATACAATCACAAATTGACATGATATAGAATACATATGATGAAGATGCAGCCCATGATTTTCCTCGAATGGCACCCAATTTGGATGATCTGGGCAGCAATGGGACCATCGTTGGAGATGCCCCAGGTAACTTGACAATGGTGGCTTGTGCTAATTATTCCATGATGGGACCTTGTTTATGTGAAATAACCATGAAAAAAGAGCAATACTGGTTTCCATTGGTAAATGCTCCAGATTCATAGTTTGGTTCTAGAGTGGCAATCTGCATCTTTGCTTAGCCTGGTTTCAATAGCTAAAGCACTATTCGGGAATGTGGAATCTCAATGTAACACTTCAAGTGTAGATGGTCGGTTATTAAATCAGGTAATGGATACATGGAAATGTATGGCTTCTAGTAAAAAATTATATACAGGTTACTCTGCTGCAACCAGGTAGCTGGAATGGATTCGGGTGAGAAAATCGAAAAAATTGACAAGTTTCAAAAATAATAGTTGAGGCCTCCAAACTCCCTAGCAAATTTGAGTGGGAGATGCAACTTGTAAAAAGCAAGTGAAAATTGTGGTCAACTCTCTTAATCCTATCAGTCAAAGCAGGTGAGAGAAAAATCAACTCAAGAGGAGCTTCAGGAGGATGTTGAGGAGAAATGCAATTTTACAGTTTTACACTTGTGCAAATTGTAATTTGCACATATATCTCCTATTTTCGCTAGTTAACGATGGTCAACATGGGGTACCAGTGCAAATGAAAATTTTCAAAGCCAATTGTAATTTTGTAAATTTGTGAAATTATAAATTGCAATCGGAGTTCCCATTTCCCTAAAAGATGTGTTTTATGGAAACAGAAACCCTAAGTGCAATTTGCACTTTTGCAAAGCTGCAAAATGCATTTGAAGTTTCAGATTCCCTAAAAAGAGATTTTGAGGGAAATGGGAACCCCAAATGTAATTTGCACTTTTGTAAAAGTGCAAAATGCATTTAGAGTTTCAGATTCCCTAAGAGGAACTATACATGTAAATTGCAATATTACAATTTTCAAGTCTATAATTTACAAAGGGACCTTCCCAGGGGATTTACACATGCAAATTACAATTGTACAATTTACAAATTACAAATTTGTAAAAGGGGCCAAATTTTCCTCTAAAGGTCAAAAAGTGAAAATAATACATTTATGCATTAAAAAAGGAAATATGAAGGAAACCCTAAAAAGCTCAATTTGACAAAAGAAAATGTGAAAATTATAAAGTGTGAAAAAGCAAATTTACAAAAAATCAAAAGTGGAGAAAACAAATTGGAGCCAAAAATCAAAAAGGTAAATTGACCTAAGTCTTTTACATTTTTTATTGTTGTGTTTGTCAAAGCTCCTCCATGGAAGAGAAATTACAGGTTTGCAAGGCCAAGGTAAGCCATTAGAGGAAGATCACTTGAATAGCCATGGATCTAGAATATTCCCATGAAATCATTGTAATAGCCAAGTTGTTCTATGGCATGCATATGAGAAAGGTTAGTTATCAATGATGTTCTAGCTATGCAAGCAAGTGGTCAAGGGCATCTCAAGTTAGTTTCACATGAGGACAACATTCCACCATGAATTTTCACCTTCCATCACATGTAAAAGGCATATCCAGCCAAAAAAACAAAGGATTTGATCCAAATATGTATTTTTCATAGACTCAGTTGGAGCAATGATTTTTTGTGCAAATGGGTAAAGATTCCAGGTGTGGCAAAGGGTTCTTTTAAATTGGGAGCATCTTGGTGGAGCTTTGGGGTGTTGGCCACAATTTTTAAAATTACAAAATGCAACCCTTATTCCCAGATTGTAAAAGAAAGGGTAAAAAAATGTTTAAATAGAGGGCTTCTCTTCTATTCTAGGTTGTTATTGGTCTTTTCTTTTCTCTCAAAGTATAGGCTCTTCCAAATTTTGGGATCATGGATGTGTGTGTATTTTGCCTCTCTTATTAAGGTGGTTACAGTTGTACAACCATTAGCAAGCTCTAAGGGCATGTCTATATGTCTCCCTTGTCTAATATGAAACAAATCCACCATGCTTATCCCCATGGCAGCATTTTGAAGCATTGATGTATGTAATATTTTCTTTCAAGATAATGAAGAATACTTGTGGTTCTTACTCTTTTCTATTGATGAAGTGCAGTAATAGGTTTTGAAAATGTTGTTGATTGGATATCTTATTCTACGCTCATTATTGGTTGTTATCTTGGGCTTAGATCTAGATTATAAATCCCTTTCTACATTATGTTTAGAAACATGTTACTAAATAACTTGTTAGGGCACCCTAGGTTTATGGATTCAATTGAAAAATGTATTTTAAATCTTAGTTGTAGTGTATGCTCTAGGATTTCAGGGATCATTTGGGTACTTGCATTGTATAGGCACCAATGGATGCAAATTACTCCTGGTAGTTCCCCTTAGCTTGTTAGTCATTTTTTCTACATCTTTGTAGTAAGTGATATCATGAATATTGAAAGAATCCTTGATGTTTAAAAACCACCAACACAACACCCTATTTTTATAAACTATCTAACTATCCTACCCTGTTCTACCCTGCAAATAATACACCCAACTAAATATTTCAAGTTTTATTTTCCCTAAAAATGCATATAATCTTGCCTATACAACATGTGTTTGCATTTTGTGCTTTAAAGACTAGCATTGTAGTCTTCCCTTTAGCCCCTTGTTGTTGAAACATTATTTCAAAATGAAGATTGTTGTCACTTTTCCATATGTCTTCAGTAGCTTGTATGTGACCTAGATCATTTGTTCATCCCATGTGACAACCCTACTGGGATGGAGTGAACAAGTTTGGTTGTGTCCTGATCACATTTGTGCCTCTTTGTGCTAAAAACCCCCCATGGAGGTTGAATTGTAGAATCGCTCCATGAGATCAAGCTACCCCTTAGGTCCTCTCACCTTGGTTCAGGTAGAGACAAATGTATCAGGGAGCTGACCATACCCTTTGTTGATGCCTCTCAATCATTTTTTACATTCGTTCCATTCTAGATGCTAAACCCTTCCTTAGCGACAATGACATACTGGTAGATTTTTCATCTTAGTTTTCCATTTTTGTCAAGTGTGCAAGGTTGAGCAAAAGAGGTGTATAATTGGGAACCAACACTCAACTGGCACTATTGTCTAGAACTAAATTAAAGTCCTAGTAACTTGTGTTGTTGGGGACTCTTATAGAGATCTCACTCCACTAGGGATGTGTAACGAATTGAGATATTTGACAAATTGACTTCTACTGTGTTTATTGAAAAGAGTTGTTAAAATGGCAAGTTGGAAGGTGTTTTTTTTCCCTTTTGAACATAATTTTGAAAATTTTAGTTTCTTTGTTCTATTATCTCATCATTAAATTCAGCGTATTATGTTTTCAACATGTATCATTACCAGTTTGTTAACTTTCATATTATAACATTATGATTCTACTAGTTCACAAACAATTTGCACTCTCCTCAACGTGCAAAGTGTTGCTCAACTTTTGCATTCCAAAGGAAAACCACGTGTAATAGTGTGGTGCTTGGTGTAAACAGGGATACGAGACATAAATTTCACCAATGCAAAGTCCAAAGTGTTGCACTATCCCCAGATCCCACAGGCAACTAATACACAAATGAGTGGGAAAACTTGAAGAGCTACAGACTTGAACATAAATTCAAAAGGGTTTGATTCTTGATGAGTGTGCTTGTTGTAATATTTAATGGTGATCAAGGATGTGGTTGTAGGAATATTGGGCAAGCCAAGGATCTCAAAGAAAGGATGTATCATTCTCATAAATCTCATTGCACCATGAAACCATGAAGGTTTGAGTCAGAAACTGCTTGTAGATCATGCAATACCATACTATATCTTATTGGGGCTTGCATTCCCCAAATATTTGATCCAAATCAATCATCCATGTTAGAACAATCATAGAAAATGTGAGCAATGACTTTTTGGTATTCATTTGATAATTATTGATCACTTCAAGGTTTTATTAAAAATCAATGTGGCCTTAATCATGTTGAAAGTGCTACATAGAAGAGGTGAGGTAAAGCAGATTCCTTTAAAGGAGGAGTTTAATGTATTGTGGCATGGATGTATGAAAGTTCAGAAAGGGTCTATACCTATTGTTGTAATGACTACATATATGATTTCTTCTATAGAAACTCAAAGAAATGTATTGGTTAAGCATTTTGAAAAGTCATTATCTTTTGACTTTATCATCAAATGATATTGAAGAAATCATGGTGCTAACATTGTTGAATATATTGGTCATTTTTGGATTCATTATAGATCAGATACAGAGTTGTGTGATTCACTGATATAATCACAAATTGACATGATAAATAATACATATGATGAAGATGTAGCCCATGCTTTTCCTTGAATGAAACCCAATTTGGATGATCTGGTCAGCAATGGGACCATCATTGGAGATCCCCTAGGTAACTTGATAATGGTGGATTGTGCTAATTATTCCATGATGGGACCTTGTTTATGTGAACAGACCATGAAAATAGATTAATATTGGTTTCCATTGGTAAATGCTTTAGATTTAGAGTTTGGTACTGGAGTGGCAATCTACATCTTTGCTTAGCTTGGTTTCAATATCTAAAGAAATATTCAAGAATGTGGAATCTCAGTATAACACTTCAGGTGTAGATGGTTAGTTATTAAATCAAGAAATGGCTACATGGAAAAGTATGGCTTTTAGTAAAAAATCATATATAGGGTACTTTCTTACAACCAGGTAGTTGGAATGGAGTTGGGTGACAAAATCCAAAAAATCGGCAAGTTTCAAAAACTGTAGTTGAGGCCTCCAAACTCCCCAAGAAATTTTAGTGGGAGATGCAACTTGTAAAAAGTAGGTTCTCAAAATGTAATTGAAATTATGATCAACTCTCCCAATCTTGCCAGTCAAAGTAAGTGAGATAAAAATCAACTCAAGAGGAACTTCAGAGAGATGTTGAGGAGAAATGTAATTTTGCAATTTTGCACTTGTGCAAATTACAAATTGCACATGGATCTCCCATTTCCCCTAGTCAACGCTGGTCAAAATAGGATCCTAGTGCAAATGGGAACTTTCAAGGCCATTTGTAATTTTGTATATTTATAAAATTGTAAATTGTAATTGGAGTTCATATTTCCCAAAAGGATGCTTTTCACAAAAATGGGAAACCCAAGTGCGATTTGAATTTTTCCAAAAGTAAAAAATGCATTGGAGTTTTTTCTTCCCTAAAAATAGCTTTTGAGGGAAATGGGAACCCCAAATGCAATTTGTGCATTTGAGAAAGTACAAAATGCATTGAGTTCTGAATTCCATAAGAGGAACTACATGTGCAAATTACAATATTTTAATTTACAAAGGGACCTTCCTAGGGGAATTACATGTGAAAATTGTAATTGTGTAATTTGTAAATTTGCAAAGTGGGATAGAATTTCCTCTAAAGGTCAAAAAGTGAAAATAATGCATTTATGCATTAAAAAGGAAATATGAAGGAAACCCTAAAAAGGCCAATTTGCAAAAATAAAATGTGAAAATTGTAAGGTGTGAGAAAGAAAATTTGTAAAATATCAAAAGTGGAGAAAACAAATTGGAGCTAAAAGGGAAAAAGGTAAAAAGACTTAAGTCTTTTGCAATTTTTATTATTGTGTTTGTCCAAGCTCCTCAATGGGAGAAAAATTGAAGTTTTACAATGCCAAGGTGGGCCATTAGAGGAAGATCACCTGAATAACCATGGATCTAGAATATTCCCATGAAATCATTGGAAGATCCAAGTTTTTCTATGACATGCATATGAGGAAGGGTAGTTGTCCATAAGGTTCCAGTTGTGCAAGCAAGTGGTCAAGGGTATCTCCAATCATTTACACATGAGGATAAATTTTTTTTGGCCTCCACCATGAATTTTCACCTTCTAGCTCATGTAAAAGGTATCTCCAACAAAGAAATCAATGGATTTGCTCCAAATCTTCATCATTTCTTGTAGAGGTAGTTACAACAATGATTTTTCATGCAAATGGGTGAATATTTTAAGAATGAAAAAGGGTTTTTTCTAGTTAGGAGCATCTTGGTGGAACTTTGGGCTGTTGAATTTAATTTTGAAAATTGTAAAATGCAACCCCCATTCTTGGATGGTAAAAGAAAGGTTAAAAATGTATAAATAGAGGGTTTCTCCTCTATTCTAGGTTGTTTTTGGTCTTTGCTTTTCTCTCCAACTATAGGTTCTTCCAAACTTTATAATCATGGTTGTGTGTGTATTTTGTCTTTCTTGACAAGGTGGTTGTAGTTATACAACCATTAGTAGGCTCTGAGAGCATATTTATATGTCTTCCCTGTTTAACATGGTGCAAATCCATCATGCTTGTCTCCATGGAAGAATTTTGAAACAATGATGTATGTAAGATTTTCTTTCAAGATAATGAAGAATACTTGTGGTTATTACTCTTTTCGATTGATGAAGTGTAGTAATATGTTTTGTAAATGATTTTGATTGGATATATTTTTCTATGTTATTGGTTGTCATCTTGGGCTTAAATCTAGATTATAAATATCTTTCTACATTATGTTTGGAAATATGTTGCTAAATAACTTGTTAGGGAACCCTAGGTTTATGGATTCAATAGGAAAAAATATTTGAGATTCTAGTTTTAGTGTATGCTTCTAGGGTTTTAGGGATCATTTGGGTACTTGCATTGTATTGGCTCCAATGGATGTAAATTACTCCTAGTAGTTCCCCTTAGCTTGTTGGTCATTTTTCTACATATTTTAAATATGTGATGTCATGTATGTTGAAATAATCC
Source organism: Torreya grandis (assembly GCA_037957365.1). Classification (NCBI taxonomy): domain Eukaryota; kingdom Viridiplantae; phylum Streptophyta; class Pinopsida; order Cupressales; family Taxaceae; genus Torreya; species Torreya grandis. The sequence continues at coordinate 4,460,462 of JARHVA010000548.1, read as the reverse complement.
CTGCTATTTGAAAACCACCAACACATCACCCTTATTTTATAATTACCAAACTGTCCTACCCTACAAATAGTACACCCTTTGTATATATTAAGTGTTATTTTCCCTACAAATGCATTAAATTTTTCCTATATAACATGTGTTTGCAATTTGTAATTTAAAGACCCAGCACTACAATTTTTCATTCAGCCCATGTTGTTGAAAATTCTTTAGAATGAAGATTGTAGTCACTTACTCATTTGTCTTCAATAGCTTGTATGTCACCTAGTGCATTTGTTCATTCCATGTGATAACCCTTCCTAGGTGGTTTGAACAAGTTTGGTTGTGCCCTAGTCACATTTGTTCTTTGTGCCAAAAATCCCCTGGAGGTTGAATTTTATAATCACTCCATGTGAGTAAGTTACCCCCTAGGTCCTCTTACCTTGGTTCAGACATAGCCAAAAGTAGTAGGGAGCTGACCATACCCTTTGTGAGTGCCTCTCAATCATTTTCTCCATTCATTTCATTCTTGATGCCAAACCCTCCCCTAGATACAACATACTAGCAGGTTTTTCTACTTATTTTTCCATTTTATTCAAGTGTGCAGGGCCGAGTGAAAGAGGTCTAAAACTGGGAACCAATACTCAACTAGTGCCATTGTTAGGGACTAAATTGAAGCCCTGGTCACTTATGTTATTGGGGACTCTTGCAGAGAGATCACTCCACTAGCGGCGTGCCAGGAATTTAGAGATTTGACAAATTGACTTCTGTTATGTTTATTGCAAAGAGCTATTAAAATGACATGTTAGAAGGTATTTTTCCCTTTTGAACATAATTCAAAAAAATTTAGTGTCTTTGTGCTAGTATCTCATCATTAAATTTAGTGAAGTATATTTTCAGTATGTATCATAACCAGTTTGTTAGCTTTTATATTCTAGAATTATGATTCTAGTGGTGAATCTAATTTTATCACCTAGTTTCAAGGAAGATCAATGCCTATTTTGAATGTCTTCAGTTTAGCTTTGAGTGTTCTTTCTTGTTTTCAATGTTGGAAGGATTGAGATCATCCTTCAAAGGTGACTCATCTAAAAACCTTGTCTCACCACTAACTTTGCATCAAAGACGATGGAGACAATTTTGGAGGCCTTTTAAAGGGCAAAGTTTAGCTGCTAAATAGTTTCTATACTACTAAGATTATGATAATATTAAATTTTTTGTTGAACACCTGATTGTTGAGTACTTTCATAACTCTCTTAGTCATTCTGAAACATATAGTCCCATCTATTGTCTAGCTCCTTCTCAACCAACTGAATCCCCTCCCAAGTTTGATCTTACAAGTCCACCTCATTTACCCCCTCACATCCCTTTGCCATTTGTTTTTGAATCTCCAATTGAACCAATCATGAGTCATAGGGACCTAGATGAGAATGAATGTCATGCATTTCATGTTCCTAGATTTAGACCTATCAATTTTGATGAAATGTAAGGGTACCCCAATGAAATCCCAAATGTATTAAGGAAATGCCTTCCAAAGTTTCATGGAATAATGTAGTGAGTGGTGATTAGCACTTGAGAGATTTTCATAATATCATTAAAGACTATGAGTTTGAACATGAGGATGTGTGCATTAGGTTTTTTATGCACATTTATGAATAAGATGCATGAGAATGGTTTAATTACCTTCCTCATGGATGCATTGATTCATGGGAAGAAATGAAGAATGTTTGTAAAATTTGGTATGGTGATAGAGTCGATCCCATATTCCTTTTGGCTGAGTTTGAAAACATCAAGAAGAATCCTAATGAGTGCATGTAGGACTTCAATAAAGGATTCAATAAAGTTATGATGCAACTACCCAAAAACATATGGCCTAGTGTTAACATGATTGATAAAGTATTATGATGCCTTTGACAAGAACATTGTGTACTACTTGAGGGATAAGGCAATCATGAACCTATGGTTGGCATTCAATATGGCCATCCAAATCGAGAATAATATAAAGGCTATGGGAAATACCATGAACAAGTGGGCTGATGTAAAGCTATTTAATCCAAAAAAATAGTAGTCTACTAAGATAACCAAATTTGAGGAGATGGTTAAGACTTTGGCCTCCACTGTCAAAGAGATGTCCTACATGATTGTTAGGGCTGAGAAAGGGATCCCTCATGTGTCTACTAATCAAGATAGGGCTCCAAATCTGAATCAAGCACAAAGGGGTCCTGCTTTCCATAATCGAGACAATGATAAAGGGAAGAGGCCTATACATGAATAAAGAACAAATAAAAATTAGAATAGAGGGGTTGAAAATTAAGTGCCTGAACCTTTAAACACCAAAGTGAATGTGGTAGGTTGTGACATTGATATTTAATGGTGTGACAAGTGCTTCCTTCCCCATCCCCCATGTGATACAATTTAATTGATTAATGAATATGTGGACGAACCTGAGTCTACATCATTTGGTGATGAGATTATAATGTTCAATTATCAAAGTCCCCAAAGTAAGATATATGGCTCTATGGAATTGCTAAGTGTTACTATTGTTAATCAATTTCGGAGTGTTGTCAAAAGGGTATGTTTCCCAACTTGTGAATTTGATTGTGATGTTAATATGGCACAATCATATGAATTGCCCATTCATGATTTTGATTTTTTAAGATAATTTATGATTAAAAAAAAATGATTGGGGAATTCCATCGATTGAGGACATGTAGATGTTAGTTAATGCATCAGGTGCCTAAGAGAAGGAATATTACTTGAGAAGCAAGTATTAAGGTGTTGCTCCTCAAAACACTACCCTTGGAAATCTAATGGTAGGGGATGTAAGTAAGGAAGTGAAGAAAAATATATCAGCCCCAAATGCTTCCAAAATAGCACCTGTGTCCCAATTTATTAATCTTATAGGTGCACCTACTAAGAATAAAGTGCCCTTGATATCTAGTATTCCTAAGGGCTCAAATGATGTCAAAACAAACCCACCCTTGAAGACTTTTGTTAAATATGCAAATCCATCCCAACCTACTCCACTTTACACCTTAAGTGATTGTATCCCAGCTAAAGGTGTTGTCACCCTTTCACCTAATATGCCTCTTCCTCAGTATAGCATGTGTGATATGGCCCAGGTGTTGAGCCAGATAAAAATCACCATGCCACTTGTTAAATTATTGTGAATACCAGAACATAAGAAGAGGGAATTTGAATATTTGGAATTGGGTGAGAAATCAGATACAATTGAAATTAATTTACCCCCAATACCCCCAAATGAATATGAAGAGTCAGAAGAGATTATTGAACCCATTATAGATGTCTATTTGGGGACTACATTAGTAGAGAGTCAGTTATATGGATCCATTTTATACAACCCTACTGATCAATGGTTTGATTATTCATAACTACATGTTTGATTATGGTGATTCTTGTAATGTGATGCTCTTGAGTGTCCTAAATGAGCTTGAAGTAAAGATCACATCAGCCTTTGGCAAGTGTTACACCATGGACTCACGATAAGTTCTAGTTGTTGGACAAGTCAAGGGGTTGGTTGTGTTGTTGGCAGTGCATCCAGGCAAGTATTTGAATACAGATGTGGTAGTTGTGGATTGCCCACCTAAGTGGGGGATGTTTTTGTCACGTAAATGGGATACTAGCATGGGTGGAAGTGTGCAAATATACCTTTCCTATGCCACCATTCTATTGGAGGGTAAGATGGTCATACTTTATAGAGAGCCAAAGATGATACATATAGTTAAAGATCCAAAACATTCTCTCAATGAAGTGTTGTACATATATGTTGACTTGGGTAGCTTTGTTGAAAATGTTGATGTTAATGAATACCCTGATGTTCTTGATATTGAACCTAACAATGAAGGTACAGTTTAGAAGATGTGTTTTAATGGGGATTACTCCAATTTTAGAAATAGAACTAGGGTTATTTTCTATGCCCCCAATGATAATTTTTTCAAGTTTTCTTTTTAGATGTCCTTTGAGTGCATGAATAATACTATTGAGTATGAGGCACTCTTGCTTAGTTTATGGACTGCCTATGAACATAGAATTAAAAGTTTTATTGTCAAGGGTGATTCTAAGTTAGTGGTTAAGAAAGTCCACAATGCTTATACCACCAAAAATAAAATTTTGAAACAATATCAGAATGTTGTTTGGGATTCGCTTGAGTTATTTGATGTATTAATTCTTTGTTCTCATGATAGAGGTTTTAATGAAGAGGTTGACAAGCTTGTAGGGTTACGTGCTCAATTTGATATTACAAATATGATCCCTCATTGTCAGTACAAGTGGAGGTGATTGTTTGGCCTTCAATCCTAGACAATGTTCATCATTGGTAGGTGTTTGATGATGATGAACAAATTAAGAGGTTTTTAAATTGTGAAGTTGAGTTCCATTATTAGCTCATAGACTTAGAATCTATGGTTCAGGTTTATGATGGGAAGGAAACCTTATTTGGGATGGATATTATTCAGATAAAGACAAACATGATCCCAAAGGGATTGGTAAGTTTATAGGCATCTTTTGATGGAGTAGATAAAATTATAAATTGAGACTCATTTATTTCAAAAGACATGACTAAGTGTAATTTGGGTTCTAATGAGAATCAAAGGAAGGTTTGGTTGGGTACTCACCTAAGCGTAGCTAAGAAACAAGTTTACATGCAACTGCTAAGAATTTACCAGGGCTATTTATCATGGTCTTATTCTAAGTTAAAATCATATAGGGAAGAATTATTTCATCATGTCATCCCATTTCATCTTGATAGCAATCCTTTCAGGTAGAAATAAAGACCTATTAATTCGGCCACTAAAATGTGGGATGAGTTAAAGAAGCTAAGGGATGGTGGTATCATTCAACCCATCAGGGGTTTAAAATTTAGTCCCTATAAGAAATAATAATGGAGACATCTAATTGTATGTGGATTTTTATAATTTGAATAAGGATTATCTAAAAGATAATTATCCCCTACCCAATATGGACAACTTGCTACAAATTGTTACTGGATCAGAGATGTTATCCACTTTAGATGGTTTCTTAGGGTATAACCAAGTTGTGATGAAGGAATATGAGAGACCCATGACCGAATTTCATATGCCTTGAGTCATATATGTATATATGAGAATGCCTTTTAGATTAATGAATAACAGTGCAACATTTCAATGAGATTTGGACATTGATTTTATAGGGGTGATAATAAGTTATAGCTATGTATCAGGATGATATTTTTGTATACTCCAAGACTAGATAAAAACATTTGGATCATCTAGAGAAAGTGTTTATTAGATGCAGGGAGTTCAAAATTTCACGTAATCCTAAGAAGTGCCACTTCAAAGTACAAAAGGCCAATTCATTAGGACATATAGTGTCCAAGGATGGTGTCATGATTGACCCCAAGAGGGTAGAATCCATTAACAAAGTGTTTATCCTATATTCCAAGAAGGGAATTTAGTCTTTTTTTTGACAAATTAATTTCATGAGGAGGTTTATGTCTAATTTTACAAAGATTAGTTTTCCCATCGCTTCCATGCTAAAGAAAGACCATACTATCAAGTGGGAGGAAAAGGTCATGCAAGCATTCAATGACATAAAGGAAAATATAAAGTTTAACCCTATTTTGGCCATCCCTGATTACACTAAGCCATTTTAGATATTATCTTTTGCATCATATAATATTCTTAGTGTTGTCTTGTTGCAAAAGAATGAAGATGGTCATGAGCATCCCATAGCTTTCTTTAGTAAAGATATGAAAGGTGTTGAACTAAATTAGACCATTATGAAGAAATAAGCCTTTTCTCTATTGAAGGCTATCAAGATGTTTAAGACTTATATTCTGAGTTCAAATATTGTGGCTTATGTCCCACATACCATGGTGAAGGACATCTTGACTCAAACTGAAGTATCTAGCAAGAGATGGAGGTGGGTTAATAGTTTACAAGAGTATGACATGGATATTCAAACCAACAAGTTAGTGTGAGGGATGGGTCTATCCAATCTCATATTTGAGACCAATTTGCAATCCATTGAGTTAAACACTATTATTTTCAATGTTGATGATTCCTTGAGTCAATTTAACATGTTTATATGGTATAAAGACATTTTTAACTACTTGAAAAATTTGAGTTTCCCCCCTAACTTGGACAAGAATCAAAGGAGGAATCTTAATCTTGTTTCTCAAAAATACCTCTTGACTAAAAATGGGCTATCGTGGAAGAATCTGAATGGGGTTCTCCTAAGATGCATGGTTGGAGAACAAACCACTAACTTGATTAAATAATTACATAGTGGGGTATGTGGTGGCCATTTTTCACCTAAGGTTACAACTCATAAAATTTTGAGAGCTAGTTATTGGTGGCCATCACTATTCAAAGATGTTTCTCAAAAAGTTAGAAAGTGCGATAAATGTCAGTGCTTTATTGGGAGGATGAAATCTCTAGGTTCTCTTCCCTTGAAACCTGTGATGATTAAAGGCCCATTCTAACAATGGGGAATGGATTTAATTGGAGAAATTGTTGATTCATCAAGTGCCAAACATAAATGGATACTATTTCTAATTGATTAATTCATGAAATGGGTTGAAGCGGTCCCTATAAAAAAATACAACACATTAGGTAGTTATGTATTTTTTGCTAAATTAGATTATTTGGTGTGCCTATCAAATTGATTATTGATAATGCCATGAGATTTAAAGCCAAATATTTAGTGGCATTATGCAAATATTACAAGATTAAATTGACCTATGCTTCCAATTATAACCCTCAAGGGAATGGGTAAGTAGAATCTAATAACAATAACTTATTCAATATCATTAGATGAACATTGGAAGAAAACAAGAGGAAGTGGGGTGAACATATGAATTTTTATATATGGGTTGAGAGGATCATGCCTAAGAGAGCTACAGGTAGAATCCCTTTTGATTTTATTTATGGATCTCAAGTCATTTTGCCTATGAATTTGTAGTTTCCAACCTACCAACTCATGAATCAACTAGAAGATGATGAGTAGATCAACCACTATGAAAGCAAAATGAACCAGATCAACCACTATGAAAGCAAAATGAATTTTTAGATATACATTAGAAGGTGAGAGATCATATAATGTTAGAAGGTGAGAGATCATATAAGGTGAGTCTTGAAGAATTAGAAAAACCAAACAACTATGAATTAATGGTTAAACTAGAATCAAGGTATAAGAGCAAGGTATATGTCCTCTCACTTTATAAGTTTTTAAAAAGGGAAATAAACACCTCTGATCTAATATCGAGTTGGGGAGGGAAAACCCTCTTGATGGGTACATAGAGGTGACATAAATTGGGTTTTATTGGGCATAGGTAGTGGTTTCTCTCATCCTTATGTTAGTGAAATCCCTAGGTCTTAGGGATGACAGACAGGGTGGATGCAGTAATGAACATTGGGGGCCTAGAATATAGTGTGAAATTAGGGAGGCCTCTTTGATGGTTGAGGTTAAAACTTGGAGGTTTTTAAAAATCCTATGCATGTGTTGTGCCTCGAGTGTCATCATCTTAAAAATAAAAACAATAACAAAGAACTAAACTGGAATCATTAAATTTTGAGAACCAAATTCACAATTCCATTAAATTCAATATGGAAGAAGAATTAGGGTCTCAGATCAGATGATCTTTTGGATTTAAAAGAAGCAAGAGATGATGCAGATGGACTTTGAGACAAGATAATATCATAACCATCTTCTAGTGATTTCGTCCCTTGTGTCATCAACTGCTAGAATAAACCCCCTCTACCTACAATTCCACTTCTTGTAGCCTTATAAAAAAACTTATACATAATTTTATAAAACATGTACCTCTGAGTCATGCTATATCCTGGGTCTTTATATGGTTTTATAAATTTATTAAATAGTATGGGTTTCTTTAGCACTATGTTTGCATCTTTTATACAAACTTTCATCCATATTTTCAAAAACAAAAGTTGTTCCTTTTCATCCAAACCAACCAGCCTGAATTTAGTTCACTATAGCAACATTAGGTCAATTTTGAAGAAAAAATTTAGTTAGAAAAACTATGGGATTTAGAGGAAGAAAGAAGAATACCGTAAATTTGGGTAGGAGTGAGCATTTGTAAAATCAATCCCTGTTAGGTGATTAGTACCAATGAAGTTAGTTCCAAATTCATACCCATTTGGATTAAAGTGTTTTGACATCCCCCTTTGCCCTAATATTTTCTCCTCTCTTCATATTTTATTAAACCATTTCTTCTCCTATGGAGCATGATATCCCTCTGAAATAGATCAAATTCAATCCTCAAGTGTTCTAAGGAGCACATGACTAGATAAATGAAAAGAGGTAGTTGAAAGGATAATTAGGGGAGAGACCAAAATTTTGATGAATTAATATACCTTAAATTATGATCATAGAGCCTATTTCATTTAATGAATTCATAAATTCACATTATCCCTATAATGGAACATTACTTGTGCATATGATCCAAAACCCAGATTTACCCCTATAGATAAATCACATAGCTTTCTAAATGGTTACTAAAAACTCTCAATTCTATAAATAAAATAGAATTGGCTATAGAATTCTTATTTTCTTGATTAAATAAAATAGGAAATGGATTTTTTAAAATATATCAATTTCCAAAATTTATTATAAAATAAATTGACTTTTTCTAATCATAATGTAATTTATCTGAACAATTCTGATTATGAGTTATTTTGTAAACTCATCTAATTTTATTCTTCCATTAAAACATTCAATTCATATTTTTTATCCTCTACAAATAATCCAAGTTCATAAAAATTTTACAATCTACTTGGATTAAAACTGGATATTAATTTTCTAATATCCCTTTTATATAAATCCAAAAATTAGTTTATAAAACTTTTGTTATTTTAATAAATGAAATTGAAGGAAATTTAGATCACAAAAAAGAAATTAAAAAAATATGACACAAAATATTTGTTAATGGGGTTCACCAAATGACTACGTCCTTGGTTTCATTCAAACCATTCCATTTAAATAAGATGTAAATACAATGATTAAACTTACATCCTTAAATAATTTACAATTAGTTGATCAACCTCTGAAGAACTCTAATCATAGATCACAAACGTCCTTCATTTCCAAAATGATCATCTACAAATATATCTCCAAAATGAGTAATTTATCTCTCTTTAAGGAGACCAACACTCTCAGAAGGTTTATTATAAACCTTTATGTCACAAATCTGTCTTTATAATTTATAGACATTAGAAAAAAGATTTTGCCTCTGTAGAAAAAAAAACACAACCTCTATTTATTCCCGTACCTTGTTCACTTTGTGCAAATCACTACTTCTCTACCAAAATCCTCTTTTTTTGCCTCTATAAAATAACCTATAATTATATATTTTTCAACACTACTTGGTAGTGGCTAAACATTAACAAATTTTTATTCAGGGGCACCAACAATTCCCCTAAATTGATTTTTTCTATTTCAACAACATGGATTTCTAGTATTTCCTCTGCCTTCACACATTGGTCGAGAATAATTATTATTTTCTCATAATAATGAGTTTTCCCCATTTTTGGGCCAAATTTTTTTTGTGATAAATACAAACCAAAATAATCTCACCATCTTTCGACACATATCTATTGCTCTATTTTGATGCCAAGATTATTGGCTTGGTGGACAATTTAATATACTCCACTATTTCCATGACATATACCATGTAGCTTTTAACACAAGATCACCATGTAAATAAACTTGTCCAAATCAAATGCCACATTGTCCTTGAATGATATTGGAGTTAAATACTTGGGATAATCTTTTTTAAAAAGATCAATATGCATGTAAATCTCCACCAAAATAAAAACATAATCTCTCCACTAAAATAAATCAAGAACCAAATATCTTCCCACCAACTATATGATTCTTTGCAAGTGGGGGAAATAAAGTGGTTCCATGAATTTATTTAACAATCCTTTAAGAATTCAATGCCACATTTCTTTGGTAGAATAAAGACTTGGATTTAAAAGAAAACATGCAACCATGTTTATCTTAAATAAGCCATGATTAAATTACCACATCAATTCATTAAAAGAATCTTTATGTCTTTTTGATAATATAACAGTGGTAGGATTCTTGATTTATGGAATAAAATTTTAAAAATGTATCCCATGGCTATTGTAAATAACTATCCACGTGGGAGTAGGAATAGTATATTTTTGGGACTTTGATAAATAAAATATCCAATGGTAGATTAAAAACCATTAAATAGGATATTTAATTAAATAAATATATCCCATGGTAAAATAAAAGATACCATTAAATAAGATATTTAATAAATTAAATATATCCCATAGTAAAATAAAAAAACAACATTAAATAGGATATTTAATTAATTAAATATATCCCATAGTAAAATAAAAAATACCATTAAATAAGATATTAATTAATTATCCCAAACCATATGAAGAGTGAAAATCCTCTGGATTAGCATAGTTGATAGCCTTGGTTGTGTTGGGCATCTAGATAAATCATAAGATTTTATCAAAAAAATGCCAATAAAATTTCATTCTTCTATCTGAGGATATTTGTTAGGTTCTAGTATAAATCATAACATAGAGTTGAGACTACTTGTTGCGGAGCACCTTGTTTAGTTAGACCTAAAAAATGTTGTTCATTATGTGCTTTTGTCAAATATGTATGTAATGGATGGTAGGTGTTCATTGTCAATTTGACCTAAAACTATTTCATTGTATTTTTATAATTAATTTTTAGGGTTAAATGTCACTTTAAATACCTAAAAGTGAGATAAGATATGTTTTCATTTACAACATAAAAGATGATAATGGTAATTGGATTCCAATGAATTTATTTATTGGTTCATTGGTTACAATGAGACCATCTATGATTGGAAACCATAAAGTGAGAAGAAGGCTTCCTCTTATGTCAAACACCATTGAAAAGAGATGATCAAAGATTTTAAGATAAGCCAAGGAGGTAAAAAAAATATCAAAAATTATAATTGCACATGTCTATGATAAGAAAGAGATGTTAAAGGAATCAATTACAGAAATGGACTTCCCAAAAATTGGTTCTAAATATGAGTAAGGAATAATATATTTTTTCAAGTTAACCACTTTTCATTTATTAGCTATATTATTCTCTTATCAAATTTTTTTAATCCATGTTTTTGAAAAAGATTTGGTATTTTTTTTATTATAGGCTTGTGCATTTCAAATTCAGAGGAGTGGGAGCCAATTAAATGCATTACTAGTACCGTCTATGTTATTCATTCTAAATATTGGATAAATTATTTATGATATAAAGGATCCTGCATGGTTGATGAAACAAGGGCTATGGTTCTATAAATATATTTATCTCATTCCAAAAACTAGTACATCACATGGAAAAATGAAAGAGATCACTTTGTCAATGATTAATTCAATTACATGGATAACTATAGGTTTTTCAACCATAACTTCTTATCACTAAAATAATTTTGAAGAGGTGAAATTAGGTATGAAGTTGAGAGGATGAAATTGTGTACATGTTAGTTTATTCATGCCCATGGGAATTTTTGCCATATGTTTAAGAATGAGACATCCATTTGAAGAACCAACAAAACATATGTTAATTCATCACCATTTGATAGATTGCTAGAATCCTTATTTTGTTTTGTTGGGGATAAAATAGTGCACTTTATAAATGGAGAAGAAATAGAATGTTGATTGTCTCATGATGCAATTTACTTTAGGTAAAAATCTATACGCTCATTTTTTAGCAAGTTTATTATCATATTTTATGATATTTTATAATTTCTCCATGAATGTTGTTTATTAATGTTTTAGATATTGGATTTCAAGGCAAGTTTTATACATGTCATTCCAATTCTAAAGTTGGATTATATGTTCATCGATCAGGGCAATGTACATGGATCTAAAATGACCAAGATGACAATGACAGAACACATTCTCCAAACAATTATTTTTTGTTTGACGAATGGTGTGACTTTCAAAACATTGTCAATAAAAGAAAATTGGACATTGTTTGAAGTAAGACAACATCTTGAAATATAGGAAGAGTTTAGTGATTTCATATATTTACATAGTGCAACTAAAAGGGGTATAAATTTATTGAATGATCAAACCAAAAAGAGACATTACATGCCCAAGTCCTGCTCAAGGAGCTGAGGTAGAACAAGGGATAAATCATCTGGAATCATCTGCTGATCATGAATACACCAGCCCGGCCTATTCTCCGAGGCCCATTTGGCTAACCCATCAGCAACTCTGTTCCATTCCCAAGGGATATGTTTAAAGGATATAAACTCAAAAGTAGCACTCATCTGTCGAATCTGTTTAATAACCAAAGCCAACTGCCAATCAACGCTATCCACGTTACCACTATTCAATAGGTTAATAATGATCTATGAATCGGACTTGCAAATAACACTAAGGAAGGTCTTTTTACAGCAATATTGAACCGCTTCCAGAATTGCAAGAGCCTCCATCAGATTATTGGTGTTGTGCCCTTTGTAGATGGAGAATAAAAATAGGGTCGAACCATTGCTGTCTCTGCCCAGTCCACCAATTCCAGCAGGTCCCAGATTGCCTCTTGAGGATCCATCAACATTAATTTTAATAATACCTTCTTCAGGCCTTGTCCACCTTCCTAGGCGATTGGTCGGCTGCAGCTGATGTTTGTTTCTATGCGCTGGCCGTGGAGTGTGAGGAAAAGAGTTCACGGCATCTAAAATAGGGGATAGCCGTCTAACAATTTTCAAAGCATCTGGGTCTAAGTCTACCGCCCTACCATATTTAGTCTCCAGCGTTTCATTAAGAGCATTGAGAATTTTTAACCAGATTTGTCTGATGTCTCTACAAGTCTCCCGAAAGATCCTTCCATTCCTTTCAATCCATATATTCCAAAGAATAAAAATTGGTCCAATATACCAAGCAGTCTGCAATAAAGGCACCTTTGAGGGAGGTTGACCCAGGCATTGCCAGAATTTTGTTAAGGAAGAAACGTGCTAGCATGGTATTTCCCTGGCGTCCCACCACAGGTGCCATAATTTCTTTGCAAAGGAACATTGGAAAAATAGGTGTGCCCCACTCTCCTCACTGGTATGACAGAGAAAGAAAATTGACGGTCCTTGATAGCCTCTTTTACACAGGTTATCCCATGTTAAGCATCTGTTATAGGAGAGGGTCCAGATGAAAAAATTGCATTTTGGCCATAAGGTAGCATTCCAAATTTGCTTTCCCCAGGCAAAATCCACTCCTCCAGCCTCATTCTTTAAGAGTTCATGATATCCCGAAGAAACAGAATACTGCTTGTTAGCTTCCCTCCCCCAGGCTAGAATATCATTCTCCATCAAGGTGCTACAAGCTCTACCTGCCGAAATTTGAGAGAGCTCCTGTCTAGTTTCAATCGTACCTCCCTGCGGCCAGTCCAGATGATCCTTCCATTTATATGCAATACAGGGCCCCACCCTATAGGCTTTTTTATAGTGCTCCACAATAGTCTAGCTAGCATTGATAAGGGAGTCACGTAGAGGTTGAAGCTGAGGATGTGAGGACCTGAGGGGGGGCTCCATTCCAAGAGTCATCCCAAAAAAGCACTTCAGACCCTCGATTACAGATCCAAAATAGGTTCGGCTGCACCAGTTGCACTCCAAGCTTAAGGGTGTTCCACACCATGGAACCTCTACCCTCAAGCTTCATTCTAGGAATCTCAGTCGGGTTAACACCAGTGAAGTATTTGGAAGCACGGATATGAGCCCAAAGCTGTGATTGGCTGGTACACCACCTCCAATATAACTTAGCTGCAAGAGCCTGACTAGACAAGATGGCCGATCTCAGCCCAAGACCACCCTCCTTCTTGGGTCTGCAGACTATGTTCCAGCTAATAAGGCTCCATTTCAAGTTTCTTAGATTGCCACTCCACAGGAATTTCTGTGCCAGTGCATCATACTCCTTAAGGAAATACATCAGAGCAACCTGAACCATGCTTCTATAAATGGGCAATGCCTGAATCACGGATTGCAAAAGAGTCACCCTTCCTGCAGTCATGAGCCAATGATGAGTCCAATGATTAACCCTCTGCCTCAGTCTATCCAAAACATTTTGCCAAAACAGTCTGGGTTGCCTGCCAATCACAATAGGGACCCCCAAATAGGTGACTGGGAGAGTCTGAGCCTGAAATCTAAGGATAGCCACAATCCTCCTCTGGATAGCCTTAGGAGTATTAAAGAAAAAGATGGAAGACTTCTGTTCATTAATTTTCTGCCTGGAAGCTGTAAGATAGAAATCTAGAGTACTACGGAACGCATTGGCCTCCTTAATCTGGGCTTTTCTAGCCAGTATAGTATCATCCACAAATTACAGGTGGGTTAGCTTTTCCAGTCTAGTTCCCCACTACCACCCCTGAATCATGTTCTGTGAAGCCCACTTTTTAATAAAGCGTCCCAGCCCCTCAGCCAGAATAATGAACAAATAAGGCAAAATCGAATCCCCTTGGCGGAGTCCTCTAGAGGCACCAAACAATCTGGACGGCGTCCCATTAATGAGGACTGAATACGAGGGTGTTGTAACACAACTAAATACCCATTTTACCCAATCTTGCCCGAAGCCAAATGCCAGCAGAATTTTCCTCAAAAAATTCCAATCAACCCTGTCATAAGCTTTCGCCAAATCCAGCTTTATAAACATAGCCCTCTCTTGGGACTTGAACATCGAGTGGATTGCTTATGAAGCAATCACCACTCCATCCAGAATTTGCCTCCCAGCAACGAAGCCTCCTTGTTCCTCTGAAATGATCTTTGGGAGCCAAATTTTAAGCCTTTCAGCAATAAGCTTAGTGATAATCTTATAGACCATATTGCAAAGCGCTATAGGCCTGAAATGGTCTAGTTGATCAACCTGTTTATCTTTTGGAATAAGCATCAAGAATGTCGCATTAAGCACTCTGAGCATTTCTTTGTTATGGAAGGACTCTTGAACAACTTCCATTAAGTCTGGGTTGATAATGCTCCAAAAATCTTTGAAAAATTCGGCTGGAAATCCATCTGGACTGGGAGCTTTTCCTCTGTTCATACTAAACACCACTCGCTCAACCTCCTCCTTGTCAATCAGTTTCATTAGAGCATCATTCATTTTTGGCATTATGATAGAAGGAATGCATGCCAAAATCTCATTTTCCTCTAACCCAGCAGGAAGTGGTGCACCAGATAGGAGTTTAGAGTAGAAACTGACAGCCTCCTTAGAAATGTCTGAAGAAGAAGAGACTCGAGTACAAGCTGATGTCACAAGAGAAGGTATAAAATTTGTATTACGCTTTGCCTGGATTGATTTTTGGAAGAATGATGTGTTCCTGTCCCCCTCTTGAAGCCAGTCAATACGAGCCTTCTGCTTCCAAAAAAATTCTTCTCAAAGTTCCCATTCCAAAAGGTCCTTCAGGGCCAATAATTCAGCCTTATGCAAATCCTCTGTCAAACCATTATCCCAAATTTGTCTTGTGATAAAATTCAACCTTTCTTGCACCTTATTCCTCATAACATAGAGATTCCCAAAGCTGTTTCTATTCCAGTCCTGCAGCTTACGTTTCACAAATTGGAGTTTTTTTGCGAAAGAGTACATTGCCGTACCATATGCCGGTCTTCCCTGCCTCCACTAGCTGATCATGAGGTCATGAAGAGAGGGATCCCAAAGCCACATAAGCTTTAATTTAAACAACAGTTTCTTGGGTCTGGATATAAATCTAGTTGTCAGCGTAATAGGCCAATGATCTGACCCATGCCAGTCCAAGATTTTGGAAGCCAAAGAAAAGGCACTAGAAAGCCAGAAACAAGACACTAAAAATCTATCTAAGCGCTCAGATATAGCATCCTTACCTAATCTTTTGTTGTTCCAGGTGAAAAGTCCATTAATGGGCTTAACATCCTCCAGGTACATCTTGTCTATATTATCTCTTAGCAGTTTCGCCGAAGAGCCAAGGCGTTGAAGTCCTCCCCTCTTCTCTTCCAGATTCAGAACATCATTAAAGTCTCCACTCACTATCCAAGGCAGATAAGGAAAGCAGCTCTGCACATACCTTAAATGATCCCAAAGCTTTATCTGTCCAGAGAAATCCCCTGGTGCGTAGACAATAGTGATGAGAATCAGCTCCCCACACTCAAGGGAGGAAGCCACCATAGTCAGCACCGAGAGATTCACCACCCATAACTGTGGAGTAATCTTCACTGGATCCCAACAAATAGCAAGTCCTCCTGCACAACCCAAGGCCCCCACACACTGGCATTGCCCCCGGGCCCAGAACTTTGATGAACAACTGATCATATCATCTACTAGGAGTTTGGTTTCTTGAATGCAGATGATATCTGGAGAATGTTCTCTAAGCAGTTTTTGCATAGCCTTTTGCCTGGGGAGACTATGCAATCCCCTTACATTCCATGATAGCATTATCATTGGGTGGGCTAGGTGAAATGTTCATCTAGGGTCTTGACCGCCCCTGTTTCCACCAATAAATCCCCCATCCGCTGAATTTTCTCTTGATCCTTCTTGCGCCCTGCTTTAGCCGGGGTGGTGAAAGATGCTTTCTTAAGTGGCCTCTGCATTATGCCTAGCACTGTCAATGGACCCTTATCTTTCCAGGATGTATCCTTCTCTTTTACCAAATCAGCCCAACTGGTATCATTATGCTACTGCGCTGAAATTGCTACCAATGCCCCTTCTTCTGGGACATCCTCTATCTGCTTGTTTGACTGGATAATCATATCTTGAGGCTCCATAGGGATGGAACCCACCTCCTCGCCTTCCATAGGTGCTGCCAGCTCCTCTGCAGGAATGCCATCCTCAAGGGCCATACATTCCAAGGTTTCAAACTGATTAAACCCCCCCTCAAGAGGTCTATCTTGGTTCCTACATTTTTGTCCCCGACCTTTAACTCATCGTCTTACAAGGGTGAATCCTTCCTTATCAGGTCCATAGGCTTCTGACTGCCCCGTAGCCAAATTCTCCATATTCCCCTGAGGCTTACCTCTTAGCATCCTATCTGAGCCAGGTTTGGATGAACCCTTTTTGTTCGCCTATTCTGAGACCCTACCTCTATTGGCCTCTATCCCAGTAAAACTCCTGGCCTGAGGGCACTGGCGATGTAAGTGGCCATACATATGGCACACTCTGCATCGAAAAGGGATGGCTTCGTAATCAATTTGCTGGACCCAAGAAGAGCCTCCCAGGCAAATTTCCATAACATCCGGAAGCGGGTTATTCAAGTCCATTTCCACACAGATTCGAGCATAGGATATGACTTTTCTGTCCAGCGACTGATGCGCTACAGCAATTGGGGCTCCCAACAATGCAGCTATTTGACAGAGAATATCCTCTCTCCAAAATTCCAAGGGTAATCTGGGAAGATGGACCCACACTGGAACCTTCGTTGGTAAATCTTCCACTGAGTTGAAGCCAGAAGCCAGGGTTTGATGAACAGTCCTACTTTATCATAGAAATAGGGTCCCCCTTCAAAAATTTGATTTCTATCCGAAATAGAGGAAAACTTTACCAAAAAGTAACTGTTTCCAGCCAACATTATATCCATGTTGCCCTCTATTTGCCAGGAATTGCGTAGCCAGGCTTCCAAAGCCATCTGGGAGATTCTACGACCCATAAACTTGCATATGAGGGTGTGCATTGCCAGATAGTCGACCTCTTCTTTGATAGCGTCCTCCAGAATCACCAGAACAGGTCTATCTTGAGACCGGGGAAAACATCCATTGACTCTCTGCATTCTGGGTCGCTCATTGTCAGAAACATGCTCCTTTCCTTTCCAAATCTCCTCCTGCTGCGTCCTCCTGCTACCAGAACCCTCGCCCGGGCCGTCTTCTTCCTTCCCGCCACTCCCAGCCATCATCCAAAGATCATATATTTACATAGTGGAAAAAAGGTAAGTTACATTATTTTTTTTTACATATATTAATTTTGAATATGAATTCAAATGTTTTTTATAGTCCAATATGAAAATAACTATTACCATTAGCTATTTATAAATATATAGGTTGGTAAACGACGAGAAAGTATCATGCTTTGCAAGGATTGTGTTCACTCTACAACATTACAAATTAAGGAATCATAGGAATAATTTCATGAAAGATTACTTTGCATTAGTAGACTTGAATAATTATACTATTCATACACTCTATATTAATGGCATAATAAATAACCATGTACTATTTTATCCTCTATTTTTTATCATTTAGTGATCATCATTCCATTTTACATATGCATGTATTTATACTTGTAAGTTTAATAATCCAATGCTTAGAGAAGCCACTGTAGCCATACTTTATCTATTAATATATTATATTAGTTTTTCTTAGAGTGTCTAACTTTTAACTTTGTTCATGCAATGCAAATTTTTATAATGTGAATGACATTTACTTGAATCTTAGATTCCATGCTAAAAATATGAAATTGTGACATTGTTTTATTAATGTTAGATCTATCTTTTTTCATAACATGATTAATTTTTCCATAAACATACCATGGTATAGGTCAATTACAAGTCAAGTGTTTAATTTTTCCATAAGCTTTATTGGACTGCAACCTAAGCCAAGGTGTTTACAACTAGAATTTATGGTCCCTTGATTCTATACCAAATGATGCATGGATATATTATTAATTTCTTATAAAAATAATATTTTTATGTTGAGAAAATGAGGTCTTCTCTCCTATATGTAAGTTGTTTAAATATATCATGTTAATGGTGGACTGATACACATTATATTATTGCATGAAATTTGACATATATAAGTGTTCTACTCGTTTTGCACTTAAAACTAGATTCTCTCTTTGTATGTATGTGTACACACACGGACACACACACACACCAATGCACTTTGCTAAGGCACTGAGGGTCTTCTCAATAAAAAAAACCTAACATTAGATCATAAGGTGTCAAATAGTGATAGTATTCAGATTTCTATGCACATGTATATGATGTAGAATGGTATTCATCTAATTCTAGTACATGATATGATTGATAACTTTACTCTCCAATTTATTACATTTTATAACATTGCATAATTATGATAAGACCAATGACCAGTTGCTAAAAAGCAACACCATAAGATAATAAGCAAGAAAATCTTTACATTAATCAATCAAAGAATAACCTCGCAAATAAGGGTTTAAAATAAAATACTTAATGTCCATCTATAAATTTGTTCATGTGAATTTCAAATTCCCTAATGATGTAAGTATACATCAATAAGGGTTCAATAACAAAGTCATGTCCTCAATAGTTCTGCAATGTTTTAGTATTATTTTTTTAAATTCTACCAAATGCTTATCTCATTCAATGGTTTCGTTGAACCTTATTTAATTTTGTAGTTTTATTAAACTAATAAGATTAGTCATGATCTCAACAGGGTTTATCAACTCTTGGATCAAGATTAACCTATTCAAGAGAATGACCTTTTCATTTAAATTGTATTCTTATTGTTAAACAATTATTAGACCTTTCTATTCCTTCTTCTTTCACATCTATGATACTCTTAACACATGACAAATAATAATTCATGATAATTGAATAAATTTTTATATTATTAACAATTTTATTCAGCTCAAGAGATAATTTCTTACCTTCTTTTATATTGATTGATGCAAAGAGATATAATACACTCCTTATGGCTTCATCTTGTAGGTCTCGTTCACAAGCTTGTCATCCTTATTACTTGGTTCTTGAATACAAATTATATACTTAATGTTTTAAGATACTTTACTATCATTATAACTCTTTAACTCAACAAACACATTCTCATTACACTCTATTACCTTTCTCAAGACAATTACACAAAACAGGGTTTCTTGAGTTAGTCTTTAAGAAACCAATAAGGTAAAGATTAGTTTCTTATCAATATATATAATATTATCATTAATGATATAATATCAAATACAAATAATAATAATAATAATAATAATAATAATAATAATAATAATAATAATAATAATAATAATAATAATAATAATAATAATAATAATAATAATAATAATAATGATATATGAGAACCAAACTCTTTGTTTTAAGACCCAAATGGGCATACATAGTTCTGTAACATACCTTATAGCGAAGTCAAGTGTTGATCATTAAAGATAGAGATAGTACTTTTAAATTTATAAACATTTTAAAGGAGTCCATTATCATTTTATTTATTAAATATAAATTTCCTTTAGTCCAAAACCCCTTTGAATGACCAAATTTTTAGACTTTATACTGTCATACCTGGAAGTTGTCATAAAAAGGGCAAAAAGAGAAGGTTTTTTAGTAAACTTCTGTGCCAAAACTCTAATAAGAGGTTGAGATTATTTGATACTAATTAAAATTGGAGAGATTGGTTTTAAGTTGTTTAGAGGTCTGGATTGGATTATGATCTTTAAATAGTAGTATTAGGCTTCATAGGCCTACTTACAAGACTGAGTTTTATAGTTAAGTTTTTGTACATGAGTAATACAATGGAATGTTTCCATAGAATTGTAATTGAGTGACTATTATATTGAATAAATGATATTTTTTAATTATAAATCATTGTCTTGGTAAAAAATGAGAGTTTAAACTTAGTTTCTTAAGAGTTGAATATATAAGTTTGAGGAGGATCATATTTTCATGAGTGGGTATTCTATTTTAAGTCTTTGAAGTGTCTTTACCTGAATATAGAAGGTCAAGAGTCTTGTTTTTAAAAAAATAAAGAGATAATAAATGTTAAAAAGAGATCCATTTTACAAGTTGCAAAATAGGGTACTAAAACAACTTAAGAACAAACAACTTCACTTAGATGCAAAATAGGGTACTAAAATAATGATCTAACCTAAACATAGATCCTTCTTGTCCTCCTAAAACACTAAAGTTCACTCTTGATCATAAATATAAAGGTTTATCAAATATTTATCTCAATATACTTCATATCCTCTAGCTCATGAAGTAATTTTAACATTCCAAACTTAACTATATCTCAAGCTTGCATAATAGGCTTGTTACACTTAATTCAATATCCAAGGTCTAAAACTAACTTAAAGTTGAAAATACTCTTTGAATATGGATGATATTGATAACCATTAAAATTTATACTTGTATAGGAGGTTGAGACTCTGATCCTAAAGAAACACAGACTTGAATCTTCTTACTTTGTCTTAAGTATATGAGCACCTACAATTGTCTTAAATATAGTCCTGTATACAGTCATCTCTCATAAATGATTAATGGAATAATTTGGTTTAATAATAATTGATATGCAACCAAACACTAATAATGGACCTTGTTAGATAGCCTTACAATTCCAAATATACTGACCAAGCCATCAATACTCATAAAAGCTTACTTATGACTGGACTGATATAGTAATTAATAAGGTTTGTTTGGCCTTGGAAGAGTTATTATTATTATTGAATATCTTCAATATAATATTTTTATTCCTATCCAAACACCTATAAACCTTGAAATAACTCTCATCAAATTTAAAACCCACTATCTTCACCTAATAAATATCTTATTACATCTTCATACCAACTATCAACACCTTAATGGATCCAAACTAATTTTTAGCAGTGTTTTGATGGTGATTTTATGGTCTACAGACCGTGCAACTTCATTAACTACCTCTATAGGAAATATATTGGATTTATACCACATCTATCATCTTGAAATCACATCCTCCTATCTCCCTTAATAATTTCATTCCTTTTAAATGGGTAGAAATGAAGTTATAATGTTTTATTCCTCCCTAAAACACTGGACAAGATTTTTAAACAATTAAATACCCTAGACTCATCAAAAATTGGGGTTTTTAAAAAATTTTATAGATTCTAATGAAGATCTAATAGTTATAATAACTTATCTATACCTATTAAAACATGTATTCTCCTTGAATCTCAATGAATGAGACTCAATGAAAGTTACAACTATCTGTTAACTTGTATTCACCCTATTTATGGGTATTTACACTTATATGCATGAATGAGACTCAATGAAAGCTAAAATGGTCTTGTATTCACCTTGAAGCTCTTATTGTTCAAAATTTTTCAAGCCCTTATTTTCATTTATAGTCATATATACACAGTAGTCTTACTTTACATACAAATTATTGTATGAATTAGATTTGGTAATTTTATAAGTCAAGGAAAGTTGGTAATAATACATTAAAAGTTTTATAGTAATATAAAAGGTCATCAATTATATGAATTAATCAAAGACGTGTTAATAAATTTAGCTAGTTCTAGACAGGCCCCTAATAGGATAGATTCATCTTGAGTTAGTATTTAAAAAACCAATAAGGTAAATTTTGGTTTATTATATATATATATATATATATATATATATATATATATATATATATATATATATATATATATATATATATATATATATATATATATCATTAAAAATATCAAATTAAATACTAATAATAATATATGAGAACCAAACTCTTTGTTTATTAAGACCCAAATGGGCATACATAGTTATGTAACAAACCTTATGGTGACATCAAGTGTTGATCATTGAAGATAGAGATAGTATTTTGAAATTATATAAACATTTGAAAGGATTTAATTATCATTGTTTGAATCACTCTAAATGTATTTGAGTCCAAAACCCCTTTTAACGATCAAATTTGCAAATTGTATACTGTCATACCTGAAAATTATCATAAAAAAGGCAAAAAGAAAAGGTTTTTGAGTAAATGTCTATGACATAAATCCACTAAGATATTGAGGTTAATTTATAATAGTAAGTAACATCTAAGAGAGTCTTTTTAAATTATTTATAAGTTTTTATTGGATTATTATATTTATATAATAATAGTATTAGGCTTAATATGCCTACTTGTAAGACTGAGTTTTACACTTAAGTTTTTGTAAGTGAGTAATACAATTGAATATTTACATATAATTGTAATTAAGTGCTTATTATATTGAATAAAGAATATTTTTTAATCATAAATCATTGTCTTGGTAAACAATGAGAGTGTGAACTCAGTTTCTTAAGATTTGAATAGAGAAATTTGAGGAGGATCATATTTTCATGAGTGAGTATTCCATTTTGAGTCTTTGAAGTGTCTTTACCTAAATATAGAAGGTCAAGAGTATTGTTTTAAAAAATTTAAAAATATAATAAAGGTTACAAATAAATCCATTTTTCAAGATGAAAAACATGATACTAAAATAGGGTACTAAAACAACTTAAGAACAAACAACTTCACTTAGATGCAAAATAGGGTTTTAAAATAATGATCTACCTTGAACATAGATCCTTTTTGACCTCCTAAAACACTCAAGTGCACTTTTTATCATAAATAAAATGTTTATCAAATATTTTTCTCAATATACTTCATATCCTTCAATTCATGAAGTAATTTCAACATTCCAAACGTAACTATAACTCAAACTTGCATAATAGCCTTGTTACACCTAATTCAATATCCAAAGTCTATAGCAAAATTAAAGTTGAAAATCCTTTCTAAATATGGATTTTAATGATAACCATTAACATTCATACTTGTATAGTAAGTTGAGATTCCAAACCTCAAGAAACACAAACTTGAATCTTCTTACTCTATCTTAAGTACATGAGCACTATAACTGTCTCAAATATAGCTCTGTATATAGTCATCTCTCATAGAAGATTAATGGAATAATTTGGTTTAATAATAATTGATATACAACCAAAAATTGATAATAGACCTTGTTATATATATCCATACAAGTCCAAAAATACTCACTAAGCCATCAGTACTCATAAAATCTTACTTATGACTAGATTGCTATAGTACTTGATAAGTTTTGTTTAGCCTTGGAAGAGTTATAATTATTATTGAATCTATTCAATCTATTCTTTGTATTCCTATACAAACACATATAAACCTTGTAATAACTCTCATTAGCTTTAAAAACCATTATCTCCATAAAATAAATACCTTACTACATCTTTATACCAGCTATTAACACCTTAATGGATCCAAACTAATTTTTAGCAATGTTTTGATGGTGATTTTATGGTTTGTATACACTGTAATTTCATTAACTACTTCTATAGTCACTCTATTAGATTCATACCACCTCCATCATCTTGAAATAATGTATTCCTAGCTCCCTTAACAATTTCATTCCTTTTGGATGGATAGAAATGAAGATATAATGTTTTCTTCATCCCTAAAACCTTAGGCAGGGTTTTTACACAATCACATACCATAGACTCATCAAAAAATGGGTATTTTAACTTTTATAGATTTTGATGAAGATCTAACAGTTAGAATATGTTATACCAATTACAACTTGTATTCACCTTGGAGATCAATCAATTTTGCAACTATATTTCAACTTGTATTCACCTTATTTAAGGATATTTCAACTTGTATGCATGAATGAGACTCAATGAAAGTTACAGTGGTATTGTATTCACTTTGAAGCTATTATTGTTCAAATATTTTCAATCCCTTATTTTCATTTATATTTATATACACACATTGGTCTTAATTTATGTATGAATTAGATTTGGTAATTGGATAAGTCGAGGAAGGTTGTTAATATTACAATCCAAGTGTTAGAATGATATAAAAGGTCATGCAGTGTATGAATTAATCAAAGACCTATTAAGAAATTGAGATAGGTATACACAGGCCCCTAATAGGATAGAGTTATCTTGAGTTAGTCTTTAATAAACCAATAAGGTAAATATTGGTTTCTTATCAATATAAATATACTATTATCATTAATGAGATCATCTTAAAGATTAATAAGAAGATATGAGAACCAAAATCTTTGTTTTAAGACCCAAATGGGCATACATAGTTATGTAACAGACCTTAAATCAAATTCAAGTGTTTATCATTGAAGATAGAGACATTATTTTTAAATTGTATAAACATTTGAAAGGAGTCCATTATCATTGTATTGAGTCACTCTAAATGTGTTTGAGTCCAAAACCCCTTTGAATGATCAAATTTGTTGATTGTATACTGTCATACCTGAAATTTGTCATAAAAAGGACAAAAAGAGAAGGCTTTTTAGTAAACTTCTATGCCAAAACTCCACTATGAGGTTAAGGTTGTTTTATACGAGTAAGTAACATCCAAGACAGTGTTTCGAAGTTGTTTAGAAGTCTAGATTGGATTATGATATTTAAATAGTATTATTATGCTTAATAGGCCTACTTGGAAGACTAAGTTTTATAATTAAGATTTACTAAATGAGTAATACAATGGAATATTTCCATAAAATTTTAATTGAGTGCTTAGTGTACTGAAGAAAGGATATTGTTTAAGTATAAATCATTGTCTTGGTAAACAATGAGAGTGTGAACTTGGTTGCTTAAGAGTTGAATAGAGAAATTTGAGGAGGATCATATTTTCATGAGTGAGTATTCTATTTTGAGTCTTTGAAGTGTCTTTACCTTAATATATAAGGTTAAGATTATTTTTTTGAAACAAATAAATATATAATCAAGGTTAAAAAGAGATCTATTTTGTAAGTTACAAAATAGGGTACTAAAACAACTTAAGAACAAACAAGTTCAGTTAGATGTAAAATAGGGTACTAAAAAAATGATCTACCTTGAACATAGATCCTTCTTGACCTCCTAAAACCAATATAGATTTATGAGTATGATCTTATTGATCATATATCATCTTGATAAGACTATGGTTTTATGAAAGATAATCTTAATATAGATTTGACCTTCATGTTTATGCTGAGAATGTCTTCTCAAGATTATCAAAGATCCTTACCATCTAATTTGGTATTAATGAGTATTAAATCCCTTATATTTACTACTATAATTTTCAACTTAGTAGTGATACTTTATTCGGGGTTAGGTTATGGTTGTTACGTAGGTTAATAATACATGATAATTATCTTGTCTGAGAAACAAGAGTTCTTAACTTTGATTTTGGTTTCATTAAACACCAAATTACCTTTATCTAAAATTATTTTATTAGGTCAAATAAAACCCACTTTTATTATAAGGCATTTAAGTATGCAAGATTATGTTAATTTTTAAGTAAGTTTCTGACCAAATCAGAGTTTGTAGTTAATCTTAGGAATTTTAGCACTTGAGCCCAACATGACTAGCATGATTCCTAGGTTTGGTCATGCTTATCACTTAATAGAGTTTTGAATGAAATATCAATACTACCTATTATTATCAACTTAATTAATGATATACTATAGGTTCAGGAATAACCCTATTCCTTCAAATATAGATTATAAAATAAAATCATTATCCTTATCAGATACAATGTTTTGGAGTGGAATCTTAATATCACAAAGCATGTGTGGTTCTATTCAGTCTAGATTTGTTATACTATGTCATTCCTTATTATAATAAATTTGACTTCATTCTCCTTAGTAAAATAGGGCCTGATTAAGGTTCACTTATAGATACAGTTATTAAGATGAGATAAATTCCTACTTTTACTTACTTGCAAACACTTGGAATACAATAGGTATAGTAATACATTTATAAATGATAGTAATGACATAATCTTTTCTTATCACATAGAACCATTTTAGGGACTGCATGTATGTAGTATCCTTTTCAAGGTATTACCTATACAAGATTATTTCAACAACCACTACTACCATTTTTGAAGTTAATGACTTCTAATATAATGTTTAGGCCTTATTATTATTAAACAACCATCCTAAATAACAATTTTTAAACACATTTACATTAATATGATCATCATTCTCAAATATCAACGTAGCTTGAGAGTTCAGATATATCAATATACAATTAATCCCTAAATGTTGATTAGTTTTCAACTTAATGTGGGTGTCTTTATCCTACTCATAATATTGGCTTAGGTCTTACATTAATATATTTATTATTCATATGTCATACCTAATGGTTGGTAAGGCCCATGTTATATACATTGTGCAGATTTGATTTTGAAGGTACAACTGATACTAAGATTTCCCCTTTTTGTGTTATATGAACAAGGTAATGTACCCCTTCTTATTTTTTAGCTTCATATTTTTAATCTGTAACTTTTTTATGCTCTTCAGAATTATAAGTCCACAAGTTAATTCCCTTCAATACCCTTAAGGGATTTTGTAAGAACTCGAGTTTGCAATAGGAACATCTAAGATTAAAATAGTCACACAAATTAATTTGGCATCTCATATGATTATAAGGATGGATTCCAAACCTTTTTTCTACTCCATTGGGAGAGTCATGTATAGACATTAGTTGCATGGTACAGTTATCAAGTTTCATGCCAATTCTTGGATGATAAATATCTAGAACAAAATTAGCATGATCAAATCATGATAACTTATCAGGTTTCTAACCCTAAGCTAAGGTTAATATTCTACTATTCAAAACAAATTATACAACTAGAGCTTCAATCGAGTACCAAATTTCCCTCATATATTATTAAAAAAAACAATGTCAATTCCATCTAGTAGTAAATACTGTGTTCAAGGTTTAAAAATCATACATGATATTTATATTCATAATTTAGGCACCCTAGGTGTAAGGCAAGACATTAGTACTTAAATACATCCAATAGATTTTCAAAATTATGCAAACTACCTTACTCAAATAGATTTTTTAAATCAAAGACATTGTTTATAATTGATTACTATGTTATAGGTATAATCACTAAGAGGGGAGGGGTGAATCAGTGAGCCTAGATATTTCAATTTCAATCATTTTAAACTATTAAACAATCAACATATATCAACTTGGTCAAGAAACAGTAACAAGAGAGTTCATTCATTCAATGCATACACAAGATAAAACACATAACACATAGTTCCTGTCAAAAACCCTCATAGGGAATTAAAACACTCTCAAGCCTTAAAAACATGGACTAATTTTCATATAATAAATTAAAAATAAGAGATTGGTCAACTCCTTTAGACTAGAAAACCTTGATCAAATCCTCCTAACCAAAGGCCTTTAGTAAAACACCTATTTCACAAGGAGAAACTTCCCCTAAGAAAGATCAAGTCCTTTAGACCTTGCTTTGAAGT
>JARHVA010000548.1:4232500-4427500 GCA_037957365.1 Torreya grandis | reverse complement strand
CTTATACCTCAAATTACAAGGAAAATCACTTTTCTAGCAGAGCTTAAAACCCTAGAATCTTGAAACAAATAGAGTCAACAACCCTCCTTCTAGTCAATGTCCAATTTTGAAACTTATTATACCTCTAGAGACAACCATTACACACTTATGTACCAAGTTTTGAGTTTCCATACCTTTTTTAACATTAACTTCCTATACCAAGGATTTTGACTTGCAGTAAGATAGATAAACCTAGGAGCACACAATCCTCTAATCCTAAAATCTGACCAATTACATATATCCCCCTTTGTTTATACATAGATCCTCATTCCACTCAAGTTATTTGAGTTATCTCCCCCTAACTTGATGGCATGCACAACTTGTCATCTATAAAACATAGAGACCTTCTTCATGATATCAAACATAACACAACATAATGTTCACATCCTCCACATCAACATTGTCTTCAATATTTCTTATGAAATAGATTATTTTGACACCATATCATCCTTAATCAGACACCTAGAAACTACCATTACTTAATTGCGTACCTTTCACATACTTCCAACATTATTTCATGATAAATAACACTAAACTGGGATCAACCATGCATTATAAGCATGTCACCAACTAATGAAAACATTGTGTATTCTCTATCTAATGTTCACTTAGATTTATATACAAAAAATGAGTCATTAGCATCATGAACACACACCTTAGGGTTTGTAGACATCAAACCTTCAAGTCAATGTATTTCATTCTTTGGAATAGTTCTATAAAAACTGAGAGAAAACATGACACATATGTCTGCTAATCAATAAAGTCCTTCACAGCAAGCCAAAACATATTTTCATGACCTTATTTGTGTTGAAACAACATTAAATACCAAAATAAAATCTACCATGATTCCTTTTTATATAAAGTTTCTCATTGAAGCTTAGAGAGAGACACCCCTTTTACATAAAGAGACTAAATGTCCCAAAACTCTAGAGATTCCAATATCTCCATAATCTCATCTGACTTACAGTCTTGCTTGACTTTGAATGAATCCTTGAGTTCATTCTTTTCTTTAGATTTGTCAATAAATGTTGTCAATATAAAATCTTGACTTTCTTTCATGTCTATCATAGAAAACAAACCATATTTGGTCTCAATCTAATTTATTATAATAGGCTTAGGTTTCCATGCCCATTTGTGACCTCTTCCTTGCACACTAGGATCTCCATACACCTTATTTTGCTTTGGGAACTCATTCAACCTATTCTTTAAATACCTATAAATTTGACCAACTCTATGATAATTGAAACAAACTAGATCATTCATACCTTTTGCTTGATGATGATTGTGATCTTCTTTTTCTATCTGGACAGAAGACAAATTCTCTTTCCAATCATGTATCTTTTTCATATCTGATTCCTTCTTTACTCTTAATTGATCTAAGTTATGATTTATACATGACCAATTGATCCTTCTTCCAATTCTCCATGAATTTCCATACTTAACTGACTTCTTTCTACAACCTTTGGCTCTATGACCATACTTATCACATGTATAACAATGACCATAAAATAAACTAGCATACCTTGAAGCATTTGGTTGTCTAATAGACCTTTTTTCATTGATTTCAAATCTTTCATTCTCTTCATCATACTCAACCTTATCATGATTTTTTTCAAGTTTATCCAACTTGACTACAAATCTCATGCTGACTCTCTAAGGACCCCATCTTAATCTTTAGCTGAGTGTACTTATCTTTTCTTGTTTTTAGATTTGCATTTGTAGTCCTTAACTAATCCTCAATAATACTAATATTTTCTTCATCCTCTTTGGCCTTATTGGCCATGTCTTTAAATCTATATACTTTCACTTCAATAGACTTGATATGTTATTTATACTTCTTTTCTTCTTTCTTGGACATGCCTAACAAACTTCCCTCAAGATAACTGACTTGTGCTTTAAGACATTTGATCATATTCCTCATTTTATGATTCCTCTTCTTCTACTCCTTTAGTTCACTAAGCGCACTCATGAGCTAAGCTTCTAGATCAACTTATTCTTCCTTGATTTCATCTTCTCTACTGTTATAGAAATCTTCTTTATCAAACATGATGTCCTTTTCTTTTGAATAAAAACTTGTCTTGGCATCTACTAGTTGAGCCTTGAGATCATTAATAACATACTCATCCTCTTTGGCATGTTTCTTCAAAGTATATATCTTCTCTTCAAGTGCCTTGATCATATCCTTCCACTATTGATTCTCTTTCTTCAATTGCTTGGCCATCTTTGAACCTACCTAGGATCTCCTTCAAGCTATTAAGCTTCCTCCAAAGGACCTACTCTGATACTAATGGTTATAGGTACAATTACTAAGAGGGGGGGGTGAATTAGTGGGCCCAAATATTTTAATTTCAATTTCAATCCTTTTAAACTATTAAATAGTCAACATATATCAACTTAATCAAGCAACATTAACAAAAGAGCTAATTCATTAAATGCATACACAAGATTAAACACATAACACATAGTTCTTGTAGGAAACCCTCATGGGGAATAAAACCCATTCTCAATAATATGACACATGGAATAATTTTCCTATAATAAATTTTAAATAAGAGACTTTTCAACTCCTTTAGACCAAAAAAACTTGATCAAATCCTCTTGACCAAAGGTATTTAGTGAAACACCTATTTCACAAGGAGCAACTACCCCTAAGGAAAATCAAGTCCTTTAGACCCTTATTTGAATTGAGCACCTCCAAATTATAATTGATGTATTTAACACATGATGATGGACCTATAATAACACAACCTTCTTCACACACTTACAATGCATCCAAAACCACCTTTTAGATCATTCCACTCTTTAACTCCTCCTCAACTCATATACAACCACTAAACCCACAACATCTCTATCAAAATAATAACAACATGACCATGGGATCATCCACACACACCAAAATATTATATTCATTTTAAATCAACCACAAAGATAACACAAACATCATCTATCCTTCACTTCAACACATACTCCTCTCACACCAACCTCATGGGCTTACTTGCTCATTCTACCTCCACTAGGCTTATTAGGTATAATGACCTATGAGTCCTTATGCACTAATTTTATCAGATAATCATGACTAATATGATTCAATATTTGATGTTTTTAAATGACCTCTACCTTATTTTTCAAAATTTCTCTCCTTTGCTTGACTCTCCACTATCACAACTAGAATAAACAAGCCAAATAGGCCTTGTACTTATACCATACTCTTGGTATAACCCACCTTGTTTGGCCAAGATGATTACCATACTTTTTAAAAAATTTAAATAGGACCTCATACATATTACATATAATAACCAAATAATCCATAGGTCATCCAATGCCTCATTACCCCAAAACCACCATCAGGTCTTGGTGAAACCTAAAACCATTAGGCCTTCATATTCACATGTTATGTGTGAGACTAATTGGAGCACTTTTATCCTTTACCAATTTTTAAAATATATAAATAATATCTATAATATACCCTTGATCAGTCCCTCATGATTCTATTCCATATATAACACCAACTCCACACTTGAACCTACCAATTAGGTCTCCTAGCACTTCAGGTCTTCATACACAAAAAACACAGTCTCAAACTTTTGAGCTAACTACTCAAATATTTAACATATTTATATGATTATATAATATGGGTGAACCCTTAAATACCTAATATATACCTCTGTTTTCTTTATACACATCAACACATGTTCTAATAATTCAAAACAACATATATAAAATGACCACTCAAATTGGTCATATATAGTCAAAATATAGTTAAACTATTTTGACTCTCCATATCAGCTTAAAGGAATATTATGACAAAAAATTAACTATAATAAGCCTTAGAGACTTATATAATATCTCCATTCTCATTTTCTTCTTCAAATATACTTATAAAACCTTCAACTTACCTTTGCAAGATGGTCACTCAAACTGCCAGTGCATTCAACAAACATAGTCAACTTATACTTCTTTGTTCATATAGAATATCAATTGGTCAAACCTATAAAGACAATAAAAATAATTATCATTAATTATAAAATACTCCTAAAAATATAATTCATCAAGAGATATCAAAACAAGCTCAAACATCTTTTTTGGGTCACTTGCAAAATATATATGAAAACACAATTAACTCTGAACCTTCATAGCTTTGATTATACACACTTAGATCTTAAAATTTATATTTAAATATGTACCTTAGTGTCCTTTAAATTTTTTATTTTAAATTCATTATTAAATTTTGACTGTATCAAAAGTTATGACCTAAAAACTAGACACTAGTCTTATTTACGTTAAATTCAAATATTTTAATTCAAACAATCACAGTTAAGCTTAGAAAACCATGATATCATCGCATGTCCTCATTGTTTAAGATTAAATGAACTCCTTTCATTTTTTTTGAACATTAATTCATAGTGATCCAATTCCCAAATGTTAAACCTTAAACAGTTGACCTCATCTCATGCAATCTAGCAACTTTGACTCAACATGCACCATCGATCTCTATAGATCAGCAAGGTCTTTATCTTATAGTGCACACCATTAAATAAATTTTTAAAAACACCCACTCACAATTAGGTCCTTATCCTTTACCTTTTATTATATTTAAACCTTGAACATTTGTCCTCAGCTTGCTACTTCTTGACATCTTGGAATGAACATGCTTTGTTGATCCTTTTGTAAGGAACTCGATCTTTAATTTTGTTAAATAATGAACAATTTGCCCCATTTGAATTATTTCACACCATAGATATAAATTTATGAACTACCACACACCATTGGATCTCCATCTGGTCTTGATCTTTAACATCATTCAAAAATGACTAAGTATAGGGACCATTGCTTATCTCCCTGGAAGGCCAACTTTGGACCTCAATAACTTTTATTGTGCTTACACGCATGATCTATAATTTAGACCATATAATATTCTTAAATAGGATAATATATAAATGTGTAAAAATAAGCATTTAAAATTCACATGTGCAATATATAACTCCATTAATCTTATCACTTATATGTTTCTACCATAGAGCCAACTTATGCCAAGAACTATCTAGAAGGCCAACTTTACACATGCATATCTTTTGATGCGCTTCATTGCATGATATAAAATTTATCAAAAATAAACTAAGAATAAAATTTAAAAACCCCATATGATAAAATTATCCTCACACCTTCACATGTGCAAAATATAACAACATCAAAATGCCTACTCAGCGTTTCTTGCCACATTGCAAATTTGGCTAAGTATGGGAAAACATTGTCAAACTACTTGGGATCCCAAATTTGTAATTTTATATATTTTTTCATGTTTAGTCACATGACATAATATTTATAACATAATATATAGGGAAAATGTGATCACAAACATATGACCAACTCCCCTTGACTCATTCACATGTGGTAATAGTGATTTCAGCAAACTACCTACTCAGATTTTCTACTACTTGACCCAAAATGTCTAGATGAAAATAATGATTAACCAGATAAAATACATACATGAACACAAGAATTAAAATCATAAAAAATATCTTATAGTACCCATTTCCCATTCTCAAATCACCATATTCATTTTAAACATTTCTAGCCATGCCAAAACTAAAGATTAACCAAGCCTCCTTCAAGCATACTAGGATAAGCACATCACACACTTTGTCACTATCACTTAGAATATAAAGGAAATTCATCCACTCACCAAGACACCTCCATGAAATCATTGAAAATTTTATAACATACCATGGTAGTATCAATAGAATACAAGAATCTTATTTCAAACTTTAAATAAATTACAAGTTTTAAAACTAGTATTAACATATAGAATCAAAGGTTTTTGCTACAAAAATATAATAACCCATAAAATAATGCAATAGGTAATAATATAGAATTATAATCTCAAATTTATATCATTCTCTTTTTACCTTGTCCAATATACAAAAATAAATATTAACATGTTGCACCCAGGCTCATTATCTATTCAAGGTACAATAATCCAGACCACTTTCTTACTATTACAAGAAATGGATTTATAAGGTAATATCTTATAAATATAAATATATTAAAAAATTATTACCTCTATTTTTTAGTGAGAAAATGTTTATACTTATTTTCAACTAAACATAATGGATCTAGACTTTAATAGTAAGTCTGGGATCACTCAAGCACAAAGGCTTATAAAGAGAGCCATTTAGTAGTTATTACCATATCAAACTATAAAGAACCCAAAGGTTAATACAAAACCCTTGTATTGCAAGATACCAACTTTTCCTTTAATTCAAATTAAACATTTAATAATTATATCAATAATACATGCAACTATTATAGCTAATCAATTCATTCTTTGCATTCAAGATTATTACTTCTACATCAAGGAAAACTTCACAACAACCATATCAAGTTGCCATCAATACTCATAATATTTTACTTATGACTGGACTGCTAAAGTACTTAATCATTGTCATTGTATTGAGTCACTCTAAATTTATTTTAGTATAAAACCCCTTTGAACAATCAAATTTGTGGATTGTATACTGTCATACCTGAAAATTGTCATAAAAAAAGGAAAAAAGAGAAGGTTTTTGAGTAAACTTATGCAAGGCTTTAGATTTCTCCAAACATTATATTATGAAAGATAAATGTGAAGGTATTTAAAATATATTTTTTATTTTAAAAAAAAATTAATTAGGCCTTGCCAAACTCACACATTATTGTTAAGGAGCTATGGAATTAAATATAACAAGAAATGGCGATGCTTATACATCAAAATCACTTAGTAGAAAACAAGAAGTGGTGAGGTTAGTAGTGTAGGATAGGTAAGAGGAAATGATAATTATTTAAGAGATAGGTAGAGAGTCAAAATAATCAATAATTATATAAACCTAGGTCTCCTTTGTAAAAAAATTATACATGGTTGTGGTTGGTAAATGACTAAAAGGATGCATTAAAAGATTGTGATGATTTCTCATGTGTTTTTATGGTGTATAATCAATTTTTAGTATTGTTATTATATATATAGTGAGGGTTATTTTTTCCTTTATAAATAGGTTATGTAACACTATCTTGAGTTCTCTATTTACATAGTCATAAATGATGGCTTATGCAAGGTTAGAGTAGAAGATAACATAGTAACAGTTTCTAAGACTCCTAAATTTTTATATTTACAATATAGAAAGTCAAGAATGAGATGAAGATTTGATGATAATTTAATAATATTTAATTGATTTAGTATTAATACAATAATAATGCATTTTATTAATCCATTTGGAAGTTTAGATAGTCATAGAGTGACAAGAAATTGTAAAACCCTCACACAATCAAGAAAACAAGAACACAAAATCCTGTATGAATGTATGTAAAGATATTTTGATGTTTGATTAGGATTAGATGATGGTTTTAGTAGGTGTAAAAAATAATGTTAGATCCAAAATGGGTATTAATATTTATTTAATTAGTTATATTTCAAATTATTTCTTTTTTGTGAACCCTAAGTTGACACAGTCCCATTGAGAAAATCATAATATTGTGTCATTGCTTTTAGATTTATATTAGGGTTGAACCAGGTTGAACATATATAGGATAAGATATGGAAGAATGGTAAATACATAATAAAATTATTTAAAGTGTTTAAAGAGGTCAAAATTTCATTTTATCCCTTTTGGAGAGTTCTTGGCCTAACACAAGCCTATTGAAACAAAGTCTAGGGTTTCATAATGGAAACTCTCATATCTACAGTTTTAGATTGTAAAATGTCTTGAAACTTGGTAATGCAAAATAATTTGAGGATTAATAAATTATTTTGACATTTTTGGATTTGTACTATACTGTATGGTATGAATTTGGTACTATGGGTTTGAACTAAGCCTAGAAGAGGCCTAATGAACAAGGAGACCATGAGAGAAGGTATTTTCCAATGGAAATTAAACCATAAAAAATTGTGTGGGGTAGGAAAAATATAATGCATGCTCAAAAAATATATTAATTCATTTTTAAGACTTACATATTGTTTTAGGGAAGGGGGTTTAGGTGTTTGAATGGTTAAAAGAAAGCTTGTATTGAATGGAGATAGTTGCATGAGAGAGGCTGAAAATGAAATGGTGTTTTTAGTTGAGTCATTACAATTAATTTATGACCAAGAGAGCCTATTGAAGGTGTGTGATTTGTTCAATAAGTTAACATAAAGAGTTGAGAGTTTATAGCAATAAATAGCTAATTAAGAGAGTTACAAGTAAAGAGAAGTTTGAATGTATGAGCAAGATAGTTACATATCATAGAAGAGTGTTTCAGGTATCAAAGTCATCATAGAGTGTATTAATATCATAGGTTCCATGACCATCTACATTAATATACCATATTCTACTACGATCATAGTTTTTGATTTTGCCTTCTAAAGGATTACACAGATTTTTTATGAACTGCCCGTCCAAGACAATTTTTACACTCTTTTAGGACCTTATAGATCCATTACAATCATGAACCATTAGTCTACTATCTAATTTTAAATAACCATGTTTTGTTCTACACAATCAAATATGACCCTATAAGGCTTCTTGAGACAATTTTAGTTGTTCTATGAAGGTTGGAAGTCATTGATCATTATTAGAAAGTCCATATTAGTTTAGAGAATCCTTTAGAAAGTTTAGATATCCATTAGGAGAACATGAAACCCATAAAACCCTGATTATATAGTTCAAATCATACTCAAAGTTTATTGAGATTTTATTCAAATCATATAGTTCAAGCAGAGATATAAATAAGGGAATTAATTCCTATACAACAGAAAGCACCAATGGATTTCTAGTTATGACCTTAAAAATCAATCTTATTGCAAATTTAACTATTTTCACCTATTTATAACCTTTCAAAATTAGAGAATACTCTTCCTTTGTTCATAATCACTAATTATTTGACTTTTATGCATAATATAATTCAAAAATTTAAGAAAAACTTTTTACTTGACTATGCATAACCCAAAATTATATTTTTGGATCTTTGTAACATCAAGAATCATTAAAAACTCATGAATATAGATCAAACAAAATTAAATATATATACTTACACACTCAAAGAATATTTGAGATTACATAAAAGTCATAATCAAAACTTCTTTATTCATGAATTATTTGAAATAATCTATATTTTTAGAACAAGAGCATCTATCTATCTTTATACAACAAGAACATAAATCACAACTATCTATCTATCTTTATAGAACAAGAACGAGTTTATCTATTCCATCCTTAAATAATCATATACAATATGATTAAGAGATGATCATATCTTTGTGAGTTATTTTTTTCTTTGTACAAGCCATATTGAGATTGAATTATTCTGGACTTCTTTGCTTTCATCGAGAATTAGCTTCTCTTACTGCAGCATCACTATTATTAATATTTTTAAGTTTCTTTTTTTGTGTGAGTCTGTAAAGCATATGTCTATAGAACCATTGGCTCATTTGAATGAATGGGTTAGATGGTAAAAATCCTCCACCATGTTGATTAGACCTATGATAAGTAGTACATGCTATTTTATGAGACTTTTCCATGCCTTGAGTATTCTAAATTCTCAATCTTCCATACTCTTTAGTAAACCATGGACAATGTGCATATAAAATGTGCTAAAAAAAAAGATACAACATAATACATTAGAAAATAATTATGAATAAATAATAAATAACTAAATAAAAAATCAAATTATTCAATTCTTACCATGTAATGAGTGACCTCATTCTCTCCCAAAGATAGAAGAAAATCTTTTATGGATTTTTTTACAAATTTAGTAAATTTTTTGCAATCTCCTTCAGAGAATATTTTATTTTTCATCAAAGGGAATATAGATGAGAGTGAAATCCATGCCTATTTTTACCTTAATGTAGAATTTATTTTGTCAATTAGATCATCCTATGCATCAATGAGATCCTTATATATTTCCCATTGACCCCTGCTACTTATTTTAGTGACAATTTTAATAAAATGCCTAGATTTATCTCCTCCCATGGATGGCTTTGATGGAACATTACCATGAGTCCCTGATCACTTTTCATCATTTTCAATAATAACATTTCATCTATGTAATCCTGCTTTTCATAATACCTTCTCAATTTTATTAAAGAATTTTTGTGCCTCCTCTTTTGGATTCTTATTCCAAGTAAATAAAATTGATAAATAAACTAATTTATCAATTATCCTAAAAAAAGAATGAAGAGTGCATATATGAAATCTTGTCAATGGAATTTGTAGCATTGGCTTCGTATTTGGATCAAATTCATCTCTATCATGAAGTATTCCTTATTCACAACCTAATATTCCCTTTGAACTTATTATATTCAATACTTTTAACTTATATGGAGAATGCATGCATTAAATGCAACTATGCTTTGCATGTGCTCTATGGATTTTGTTATAGATACATTTAAATGTTTTTAAGTCAGTATCCATGTGGCATTCAACTTGATATGATCCATAACCATCAACATAGAAATTTTCCCAGATTGCATAAGAGGAAATCATGGATGGAAGCTCTATTTCCTCAAAAATTCATTTCAGGTCTTCATAACATTTTTTTTTACTTTGAATAATTCAAGCCACCATACATGGTTTTTTTATTGTAAATAAAAATACCTTTTATTAGTAATAAAAATATTTATATTTAGAGGTCCATTCATCAAGGTAGCTAATACTCTTTCATACTTGGCACCATCGATCAAATCCACCTCATCTAATTTTAGGATAAAAATAAGTTTCCCATTTTTCTCATCCACTAAAATGTAATAGTATCGTACTATGGCCATTAAAATTCTAAAAATTTCAAACTAGACATTATACAAAGGATTCAAAGTGATTGACACTTCCTTTCTAATGTAAATTTTTAATCATGTAAAATTTGAAATTGTACAACTTTAGTACGGATAAGACACCTAATCCATAGGTCCTCCTGTTAGCTCACACAACCCTTGTTCCCATTTGCTAAAGTTTCCTCAAATTGCATAGAAGATAAAAGCACATAAATAATCAGCTCTACAAGGAGTTGTGTCAATAATTAGGACCTCAAATTTGGTACACAAGGTCATACTGAGAAGGCAAACAAAACCCAAAAAAAATTGACCTTAGGAAAATAGTGTTAGGGAAGAATATAGTGCCAAACACAGGGGTGCCCTATTCCCAGTGCTATTTTTCAAGTTCACTTTGGCCTCTAATGGTCATATTTTCTTTGATCCTTATCTTTTTCCCTATCAGTCTCATGTGAATTCATTTAACCCATGATCATCATTTTCCATATAAAAGGCCATTAAATGTCCATTTAGAAGGGTTAACACTCATTCACAAGAAAAGAGAAATAATACAAGTACACTAAAGCACGCTTCCCTATTATATACATACATCCTTCCAAGACCAATTCAAGCCACTTCAAGAACTCATACTAGTCCCTAGTCATATGAAGTACATTCCAATTTTGTATTATAGTTTACATACATCCCACAATTTCACCAAGAACTTTAAATGGGAGAACTCAATTAGCTTGAACCCTCTTCAGAGTATTGGTATGTAGGTAGTGTGCCCACACACAAGGTGTGAAGTGTATCTAGCGTATCCTTTACACACTAACCCCTTCTCTCTTTTCCAAGTTTGTTGTTCAAGTTCAAGTACTAGGAGCTAATTGTTAGGTTGTGGAGCTAAAAGCTTCACCAAGATGCAAACAGGAGAAGTTACGGAGGTTACAGAGGTTGCAGAGAGTTGAAGAATGAGTTGTAGGGCAACCGACATCGGTCTAATTAGTCGACGTTGGTCAGATAGCAGTGAATAAGCAACTGACGTCAGTTACCAGTCGGCCGACATCGGTCAGGAAGGTGTCGACATCAGCATCCTGTACGTGAACATGCAGTTTGCATGTTGATTCTGGAGAGTCTATTTTTGGACTGTTAGTTTGCATGTTAAAAGCCAGTCATAGTCTTGAGTTGCGTGTCTAATTATTGTAATTAAGATAGTCTAATTATTGTAAGCATGAGATCTATATATGGACTCATGGGCTGTATTTTAAATCAGTGTGCTAGAGAGTAAGAGAGAAAATAAGCTCCTTATGAGAGAGGAGAGCAATGGTGTGTTCCTCCTAGTGCCACAGTACCAAGGTGGGTGCTGGTCTGGAGAATCATAAGGGTTCTTCATATTTGTATGATCTTGGTCAGCAGGTGAGCATAGCTTCTTTTGGAGATCTACAATGGTGAGTAAGGTCTAGTGATTTGTAGGTAGCAGCAGAGAGCAGGAGATCTACTTGGAGTATGGTTGTGTACTTGGTGTACTAGCAGCATGTTACTGACTGGTTGGAGAGGTGAACATCAATTATATATTGGAGTTGATTGTTGGGACCGAGAGAGAGAGGGAAGAAGGTCTTGAGGTGTGGCGAGCCTTTGAGGTGGAAGAAGAAGTGGCATCTTCTTTATTGTATATTCTTCTGAGTGATTATTAATACAATTGTGTATTGTCTCTCATATTCCTGTGTTGTTTCATATTTCTAGTTACTTATTGATTCTGGTTAAATTTCGTGTTTAGTTTCTAATACAAGAAGTAATCATATGTGCTCTATTGGTGGAGCAAGATCCTGACAAGTGGTATCAGAGCTTTTGGTTGGGTTGACTAACAGGTGGTTTTAGATCTGGTAGTGTTTTTGATTACAGGTCGCTCTCAAGGGTTTCAGATTGAGTGGGAGTATAGCAATGGCAGAAGAAAGTAAGCTACGAATGGAGAAAATGAATAGCATGAATGGTCTGATTGATGGAAAGAAGGAGCAGGTAAACGGAGATTATTGGTTGGTAGAAAATCAGCGTGTAGAAGCAGATGTTGTAGGTGATGTTGCACAGGTTGCTCTGGATAAAGTAGAATCTTTGTTTAAAGATTCTTTTGCCTCTTTCCATGCAGCCCGAAATAGAGCATCTTTTCATGGGTATGTCCTTGGAGACTTTGGAGAGATTTATTTAGGGGTTGGAGAGCCTTGTCAGATTATTGACGAAGGGGAAGTGAAGCTTAAATCACAGACGGATAACACGCAAGTGTTGAAGGAGGTCATGTAGGTACCAGTCTTGGGGATGAGTCTAATTTCTTCAAGAAATTTAGGTGATGGGAGATGCACTGTAACTCTCACAATGGATGCACTTGAATTAGATGGTGGTAAGAAAGTAGGCATCCTTTATCTATCTACTTATATTATTGATTCACTTTTTGTTATAGAGATGTGGCTTCGTAGGCTTGGTCACATATGTAGGAGGGGAATGCATGTTCTTAAGTGGAAGATAGATGTTTTTGACAAGCTAAAGAACTAGAAAGCCTTGGTGTTCATGGAGGAGATGACGGACAGAGATTAGGTGAGGGAACTAAATTATTCTGAGCAGAGCTATGTTTATTTAAACAAGATTTTGATCCATGGAGAGCTCGTGGGTAAAAAGCTATCACTCACAGGCGAACACAAGTACCAGCATCGGTCATATAGTAACTGACATCGGCAACAAGAAAACTGACGTCGGTCATGAAGGAATCGATGTCGATAGAAGGGATACTGACATCGGTCAGGGAAACGACGTTGACAGTCAAGGTCAGTGCAGGGAATCGACATCGATCGGGAGCAGACTGGGAGATGGTCGAGATCAGTCACTGAGACGGATGGTGGGTGGACAATAAGCTATCAATAAGTCTCAAACGCTCATACGGAGGTTAGAAAGGATAAGTGAACCTCATATTCATTGTTCACCTTCTTTATATTGCTTATTGATGGTCAAGAACTAGGAAGATGTGAAGAGGCAATGCAGGTAGAATCTAGATACAGTGGGAGCTTGGCATGGATGAGGAGTGTGAGTCCTTGGAGAAGAACCAAACAGGTATTTGTTGGTGGAGTTGTCAGATGGAAGTAAGCACTGAGAGATGGAATGGATTCCCAAGTTAAAGAAGAGAGTGGATGGATATGTGAGATGAAAGGCCAAGGTATATGGTCTTGAGGAAGCTGCAGGTATAGAGCTGATAGGTGGTACCAGGGAGATGACAAAGCAGGCCTTTTGTCAATGTCAGTATAAATATTGTGTTTATCTTACCAGGTGGATGATGGTCACAACATTATCTTGTTACTGTATGTGGAGGATGAGCTTGGAGTAGGTTTGTACATACAGGGTTTTGCTGAGCTAAAGGTAAGGTTAGTTCAGAGGTATGTCATGAAGAATTTGGAGCAGTGAAATTCTTTGGCATAAGAGACATGGAGATTTGATCTCCAGTGGGAGCTGGTGTGAAGACGGTGTTGGTGGGGTTCAAGATGTAGGATGCAAAATCAGAAAGCACACCAAGGGCTGGATAGTTCAAGCTTAGCTTAGAACAGGTTTTGAAATCACATAAGGTCTAGTGTAGACCTGAGTTTTCCCAAGTAGTGGGAGTTGTTAGAAAGTATGGAGCCAATTCGGGGAAGGAGTACTGGAGGGCAGTTCAGTAGATTCTTAGGTATCTGAGAGGGATCAACAGTAGGGATTCTTGTTATGCAGGGTCAAGGTCTTCACTACATGGATATGTAGGTTCGGATGTGGTAGGTTACTTGGATGACAGGTGTAGCATCACAGGTTGTGTGGTGGTTGGTCTTTAGGATTGATCTTGAAGAGGGATACAAGCCAGGGAATAATTTAGATGGTGTACAGGTACAACTACAGGTGTAGTTGTTTATCTCCAAGTGGGAGATTGTTAGGTTGTGGAGCTAAAAGCGTCACCAAGATGAAAACAAGAGAAGTTATGGAGGTTACAGAGGTTGCAAAGAGTTTCAAAATGAGTTGTAAGGCAGCCGACGTCGGTCAGATAGCAGTGAATAAGCAACCGATGTCAGTTACCAGTCGGTTGACATCGGTCAGGAAGGTGCCGATGTCGGCAGCCTATACGTGAACATGCAGTTTGCATGTTGATTTCGGAGAGTCTATTTTTGGACTGTTAGTTTGCATGTTAAAAGCCAGTCATATTCTTGAGTTGCGTGTCTAATTATTGTAATTAAAATAGTCTAATTATTGTAATCATGAGATCTATATATGGACTCATGGGTTGTATTCTAAATTAGTGTGCTAGAGAGTAAGAGAGAAAATAAGCTCCTTCTGAGAGAGGAGAGCAATGGTGTGTTCCTCTTAGTGCCACAGTACCAAGGTGGGTGCTGGTCTGGAGAATCAAAATGGTTCTTCATATTTTTATGATCTTGGTCAGAAGGTGAGCATGGCTTCTTTTAGAGATCTACAATGGTGAGTAAGGTCTAGTGATTTGTAGGTAGCAGCAGAGAGCAAGAGATCTACTTGGAGTACGGTTGTGTACTTGGTGTACTGGCAGCGTGTTACTGACTGGTTGGAGAGGTGAACATCAATTCTATATTGGAGTTGATTGTTGGGACCGAGAGAGAGAGGGAAGAAGGTCTTGAGGTGTGGCGAGCCTTTGAGGTGGAAGAAGAAGTGGCATATTCTTTATTGTATATTCTTTTGAGTGATTAATAATACAATTATGTATTGTTTCTCATATTCTTGTGTTGTTTCATATTTCTAGTTACTTATTGATTCTGGTTAAATTTCGTGTTTAGTTGCTAATACAAGAAGTAATCATATGTGCTCTATTGGTGGAGCAAGATCCTGACGCTAATAAGGGTTTTAAAGATTAAATTAGACACATAGTGATCTCTACATAGAATCAAGCTTTGAAATTTCACTACCAGGGTGTTACAGACCTTCTAAACAAAACCCAAAAAATCT
This sequence comes from Torreya grandis, assembly GCA_037957365.1. Classification (NCBI taxonomy): domain Eukaryota; kingdom Viridiplantae; phylum Streptophyta; class Pinopsida; order Cupressales; family Taxaceae; genus Torreya; species Torreya grandis. Next base: position 4,411,737 of record JARHVA010000548.1, on the reverse strand, counting down.
AGGTCACCAGGACAACAACACCAAAATTGGACAATAGCACCAAAAGTGGACATATCTAAAAAGTGAACTACAAAACCAAGTATTAGGGTGTCCTAAGTTTAATGCTCCTATCCAATCTAGAAATAGAGTTATGTATTTTGTTTGTGATAGTCTACCATCCTTGCACAATGATTTCCAGATCTTGAATCATCTGTTTCAACCCAGATTAAGCTAAGTTTGATTTCTCTACATTTATTGCTATTTTTAGAAAAGATAAAGTATAAATATATTTTCATAAATCAATATGATAATTAAGGCATATTAATTATTGGTTTACATTTAATCAGACCCTTTTATTTTATTATGAATTAAACACTTAATTCCAAAAAGAATAAAAACATTTGGTGAACCCAACTTACTTCAAATTTTCACACAAAAATCGTAGAACCCCTAGGTTTAATTATTTATAATTTTTTGAAATATTTACCTAATTTTTTCTAAATTTAAAAATTAGAAAACTACAAATTAATTGAAATATTTTCAATAAATTCACTTAAACCCTAGTTTGCACATACTAGGTCCTATTTGCATACAAACACTTTCAAACCACCAGGAAAAATATACTACTAATTTTAGAAATATTTTTAGATTTTTTCTAAGTTTAAAAAAATCAAATATATAAAAAATTTATAAAATTTTCAAATTATTACACTAATTTTGAAAAAAATCATTCAAAACCCTAGTTTGCACATACTAGGTCCTATTTGCATACAAACACTTTCAAACCACTAAGAAAAATATACTACTAATTTTACAATATTTTCATATTTTTCCTAATTTTTTCAAGATTAAATCTACAAATTTTCTCTAAAATTTTCAAATTATTGCACTAATTTTGAAAAAAATCATTCAAAACCCTAGTTACATCAAATACATTCTCAGTTATTTTCCATTACTTTTTGCATCATTTTATAAAAATTTAGTTGCATATCAAACTCAAAAAAACTATTTCAAAATAAAAAATTCATAGTATTTTGCATAAATATTTCTAAAAAATATTTAGTTGCATATACTAGCTCCTATTTTGCTTCTTGAGGTATTACCTTACATCCATAATCAAATTAAAAAAATGATTCTCACTTATGTACAAATTTTTCTTACATTTCTTGCAAATAATAAAGAATCCATAATGGGCCCTATCATGTACATGAATGATGAAGTTTATCATATGTTAGTAAAAAGTTTAATCCTTTTCATTTCATGCTTATGTTTCATAATATGGGATGGTATTACAAAATTCATTGCCAAATATACACAAGATTCCAAAGTACTTTTTGCATATTCTCTTTCGCTCACATTGAATAATTACCAACTACATCTGGCTAAATGCATTTGAAATGTCATGTTGCATATCAAAATTTTATATGCCTTTATGAAAAAATTCATGTTCTCTATCCTTTGCTTTCTATTCCTCATGTGCAAAAAATTTCAAGCTTATTATGCTAAACACATCAAAAATGTCATAGCACATGCCAAAATTTCTTACACATTCATGCACAAATTCATGCTTTCTATCACTTGCTCTCTATATCTCATGTGGAAAAAATTTCAAGTTTATCATGCTAAACATATTAGAAATGTCATGATTCATATCAAAGTTCTAAATGTATTAATGCATAATTCCATGCTTTCTATCCCTTGTTTTCTATCTATCATATGTAATGTTCGTTATAAACATATTGCTATACATGGTTTCTACTTAGATATATCTAACTTTTTAGCTACTTTAAAGTATCTCCCTATCACTTCTAGACACAAGCCAACACTAGTGGCTATATCTATCCCTCCTCTCTTCAAACTTGGTTCATCTAGCTTTCATATCATACCTACTACCATCTCTATGCCTATAGTATATTATGTGGTACATGTTATCACCCAAGTTTACAAAGATAGGTAGGTTGATTACACCCATGGTTATAGATTTATCACTCAGGTTAGCACCCCTTATGATCTAGTTTCATCTCATCCACCTATTACAGTTCTTCCTCCAGTTTAGATTCAGCCACCATCAAGACCTTCAATTCCAGCACAAAGAGTCCATACACCCACACAGCTTTAAGATTATAGACAACTTTCATCTACCATGTTTACATCTTGAGTAGTTACATTGAGATCTCATACAGCTACACAAAGAGCACCTATTCATAGAGCTTCTTCTCTGACTTTTAGATGGGTCCCTAAGAGCCCTATAGTTGCATCCACTTCTCAAAATTATAAGAGGACTTCACAGTTAGTTTCCAATACAAATATTTTAGAACATTTATATCATATATAGCTTTCAGAGCCACAGTCTCAGCACTTCGATCATGCTTCATGATCATGCATGATCCTTCTTCTTTATATAGGATAACATGATAGGGAGTCTCCCATGAGACTCATCGATTAGTATCATTTTTTTGCAGTATTACTTGTACATATATTCTTTTTGCTTGATTGTACATAGTTAAAATATTTTCAAAAAATATATAAAAAAAAATTAAATGGTTCAAAATACAAAAAACATTTTGATTGTATGCATTATCCATGATTTACATTGCTACTATCATGCTATGACTTCCAATTATTATTTCATGCTATTGTATGTCAATTTTATACATTACCATACTTCACTTGATCTCTTTTGAGTGTGCATAGTGACATCCAACACTTTGATTACTTTATTCTACCCATAGAGGGGCACTCTTACTTCTACATTCAAAACATAAACTGGTATACACACCCAATGGGAACATCTTCTACATGACTACACCATCTAGGTTATGTCATTCTTACACCACACACTCTGAGTTATCATGTTGATATACATTACTTTATCACTTACATAGAATACTATATCGACATGTCACTAGTATCTAGTACTTGTGTATTTCTTAGCATGTTCCTAGTCATGTACTACACATGTTTTGCATACTTTCACATTTGATTTAATTAGTTAGATGTGTTTATATTATCCATTTCTTGCATGCTTTCTCTACTTGCTTAGCGTATCTTGTGTGATTGAATTTTTAATTTTCACTTATCTCCTGCTTGTGCCTTAGGACATTTGTCAATGTCCTTTGTTTGTACTCCTCTATGTGCCTATGACTTGTGTGCCAACTTTGCTTTATCATTTATATGTGTATGAGGCATTTGAACATGCCTTCTATGCTTGTTTCTAGTTTGAGTGACATGTGCCCATGTCCCTTGTTTGCATGGCCCCTTGGCCCATCTAGTATTCTTCTTGATTTTTACTTGTTGCTTGTTTGCTTATTTCTTATCAAATGTGTGAAATGCCATGATCCATATCATGCATTTTCTTTGCTTTCTTGGAAGACATGATAGACATCATGCTCCATCGCTCTAACTAAAAATTAACATTTCCATTCTAGTTCAATATCATGCACATGATTTCATATTGTTATATATATCTAGGCATACCCCTATTGATCTAACAATATCTTGGTACAAATATTGATATATATTGAAACATATTGTCAAACATCAAATGATATACCATATATCTTTTGAGAATTAACACACTTGCAGGACTCTTTTCTTTTAAGGGCAGTCATTACAAGTTCATCATTCCTACCCTCAGAAGAGGGGGCATACAATAGGGGATTTATTCACAAATATAAAACCTCCTAGAAATCAAAATAGTGGCATTTATAAAAGTTAGCACATAATCCAAAGGTCAAACCAGTCAAATCAGATCAAAAAAATAGGAACAATCTCATATCAACAATCAATTTTTACACTAGATAGTAGCACTATAAATGGATAGTAGCACTAAAAATGGATTGTGGTGCCAAAAATAGGATAGTACCACCAAAAATATGGGTGTCCATAGTTTGGCACTCCTATCTAGGTAGAAAAACACTCAAGTTTTCTAGAATTAGGTAAAATGTTTAGTTCAGGGATAGTTTTTGCACTTCTAGATCCTTTAGATTAAATAGTTTTCATACAATTTATTAGATACAGAGGGTTATCATTTGCTTTATGATGGTTCTCACTTTTAGTTCAGATTGAATAGTTGGCATAAATTTTAGATCAGAATCCATGTTCTAGACATCAATGATTTGGGGTAATGTGTGCAACATATTGGTATTCTTTTATTTATGAGTTCAGTTTATTCTAGGCATTCTCAGCAATTGTGTGACTTACTCTATCAACAGGTGGTTGGCATCACATTTGAGTTAAATTTTCATACAAGTTTAGCTTTATGAGTACTTGAGTTCTTGATTTAGCTTTCATATAATCCTAGTACATTAGTATTGGGTGGATTTCATACAAGCCTAATCTCCATCTTTTGAAATGGCCAAGAGTGGCCTAGTTTCCTACACACATTAATTTGTCCATGTCATAGTGTCATATTTACATCACATTCATGGGTTCTATGAGCCATCTCATATGACATCTATTCTATACCGATATCACTTCATAGCTTCATTTCATGGGGAAATGATGGAGCCAAAGGGCCAACCTTTGTATTCCTGAGCCACCTATTCAGAGAGATTGGAGATACAGTCCAAACATCAATTATCACATGCATTTATTTTAACTTCATTTAGTTGGTGATGATGGAGCCAAAGGGATAGCCTTTGAATTCTTCAGCCACATTTTAGTGAATTGAGCACTCAACTCCATTTATCAAGTCAATTTAACCTAATAAGGTCTATAGGGAATCAACAAGTTAGGTGCATTGGGGGTTGGTTGAACTGAGATCTCTCATTCTATCAATTGGGTCTTCAATTTCAAGTTTGTTTCTGACAATTTTGTAAATAAAAAACTCTTGACTACCATGGGGTTTTTGGGAACTGTAGGAGGGATAGGTGGAGGGTTAGGAGGAGGAGAAACTAGAGGGTTTTGTAGAGGGGTTGGAGGGTTAGTAGGATGGGCTATTATAAAAAAACAAATTACAATTAAAAACATGTGTTAAATAATAAAAATTATAAAAAAATTAGGGTTAACTAGAGAATAATTTGATGACTTACCTCTCCTATGTGGTGACATGATTGATCATCAGGTTTGTGGGGTAAATTATGGCACTTTTTTGCATAAAATGTGAGAAGGAAATGTGAACACAAAATGAACACAATTTGCATTCGATTTTCCTAATTTTTTTTGGGACACAGGGAATGGGATCATGTTAGCGTTAATAATGTAACCACATTACTATTTAATATAACATGATCACATTATTTAATAACATGATCAAGTTATTTAATAACACAATCACATTATAGATCGATAATCCTGAGCCTAGACTTAAGTAGTATGATTAAATTAATTAAATAATGTTATTATGTTATTAAATAAAAATAATTGCATTATGATAACTGTGCACAAAATTATCCCCCAACTCTATGCACTTACCATTAAAGCATGTAAAGGAGATGCAATATAAGAGAAGTTAGAAATAAATTTTCTCTAGAATTGAACCGCTCTGAGAAAACCTCAAACTTTTTTTGCATTATTAGGCCTTGGCCAATTTACTATGGCCAAAACTTTTGCAAGGTCTATTTTTAGTGAACCATTCCCTACAACATAGACTAAGTAAACTAAAGATGTTTTATAAATTCACATTTTGACATCATTAAAAATATTTTCTCCTTTTGTAAAGTATCTAAATCTTTCCTTATGTGTTTAAAATGATCATCCCATGTGTTACTAAAGAGCAAAATGTCATCCAAGTACAAAATTAAAAAATCATTCAAAAATGGTCTTAACACATCATTCATAACCTGCATAAATGTCGTAGATGCATTACAAATCCAAACAGATATAACAAGCCACTCAAAAAGACCTTGCTTAGTTTTAAAAGTAGTTTTCCAACTTGTTGGGTGAATATTTTGTCAATTAGCTAACTGATGAAAAAAATAGGTCTCTTCAACCACATCATAGGGAAATTGGTCGTTCAGATGTGTAGGTTTACTACATAAAAAGGGGATAAATCTCTCCTCTCATCAAGGGGAGGTTCCTTGTAAATATACAGGATCTATATATTATATATATAAGCAAAAAATAACACTCAGGGGTAGGATAAACCATCCATCTCTCTTTTTTCAGAGATGATGTTCACAAATCAAAGGAGAAATAATGATGAAATGATAGAAAGCACTCCTTTTCTTTCAGAAGTGTTGTTCAGCAGACAAAAGGAACCTTTCGGGTGGTGACAAGTAACTGTAACAGGGCACAGTAACACAGCAAGATGAAATGTAGCACAAAGTCTCCACCTCAACTACCAAAGAGTGAAATATGAAGGACAATGAGGGCACAAAGTTGTCCCAAGGTCCTTTACACAGAAACAGAATACGAAGGATAATGAGGGCACAAAGCCATCCCAAGATATTTTACATAATAATAGAAAGAAAACACACTAAAGGCAATTGTGGGGGCACAAAGTCTCTCCACAATTGGCTTCAGGACACCTTTCTAATTTTTTTCAATAATTTTGCTTATTCAATTAAATAGACAAAAAAATGTATTAAGGAAACAAACATAAGAACAATTTCCCCAACAACCAAGTTATTCCAACACAAAGTCTGAAAAGTCACTTGTTTTCTTATTCAAATAACAAAATATGATCAACAATTTGAGCTCAAAGTCTCAGTAATGAATTTCAATTTGTGCAGAGTTTTGTTTTTTATAATAGAGAGAGATATCTCCTAAAACAATATGAGAGAGTCCAATATATAGTGCTCCAAGAAAGACTTGGGTGTTTTGTTTCACAAAAATATGTTATGATGCATTCAATGCCTTTAATGCATTTTAAATTTTGTCCATGGGTTATGCTGGAATCAAGCATTAGTTTTAAATATGGGCCGCTTGATGTGTTTCCTTATGTGTGCATAGCTATTCGCTCTACTCAATGCAGAAAAATAGGCCACGCCGTTGAATGTTCGTGCTCTTTGATGTCCACCTAGTGGACTGCTTTACCTTCTAGAAACATTTCCCATGTGTAGATATTTCTGATCTTTCTTCATCGTTTCCCCTTTCCTAGCTATATTTTACCCTTATCTATGTTGTTTGAGCTCTTAGGCTATCTCTTTGGTCGGTCGCTAAATTTTTTCATAGGTTATATGCTTAAGTCTATAAGGATCAACAATTATTTCATTATCACAAATTTGATGTGTTTGTGTTCATCATTTTTTGAAAGCCAATGGCTAATTGGTTACCCTAAATTGTATGGCTGTAGGCCTGTCATCCTTTTTAGCCATTCCTTCATGTCTTTCTCGCTTGCTCTAGCTGCTTTCCGCTGATCTCAATAAGTGACACGTGATGCCTTCTATTTTGAAATAGGTGAGGACACATGGCAACATCTGCTTAACTTATAGAGGCTTTGGGTGCCTTTTGAGAGTCTTGTAGAAGATGACACATGGCAGCTTTTGTTGAGTTCATAGAAGAACTATAGAAACATTCGGGACTCTTTTGGATCCACACAGACGCAAACACTTGTTGTGCTCTGCTTGACTTTAGCACCTCACCTGAGACCTACCATAGTCCTTACTCAATAAAAGGAAGAAGTTTTGGATGTTGCCACTTGGTGGCCTCCATCGAGCTTTGTAGATGAAATGTGACACGTTTCACTGCTTTGAAAGTTACTAGAAACTGTGTCCCGAGAGATGACACTTGGTAGCTTCTACTTCAACTTTATAAGGGACACGTGGTGACTTCCGTTGCACTTTTGAGGTTTGATCTTTCTCAAAGGGAACTTTCCCTTTGGGGTCTTGAGAAATGGTCCACTTTCCTTGGTGAGACCCTCCTGCAAGGGTACCTACCCTTTGAGATCTTTCGAGCAGCCTTCAGGAATTATTTCAGACAATTTTTTCAAAATATATCTTCCTTCGCTTTACCTCTGCTTTTTGTCAGGCTTTCTTTCGATGGGATTTTATCTTTGCTTCAGGCTTATTTCTTCAGACAAAATTTTAAAGGAATTCCTTTTAACATTTTGTCTGAAGGAAATGCCTTAATCATTTTTCCTTAGTCAGTTTTCTATGTTCTTTTCCTGAAAGAGAACTGTGCCCTCCGCAAGGACTATTCAAGCCTAAAAATATCTTTTAGACTTTTGTAACAGTCCATCTGCTCCTCACCTACCCTCTGTAAGGGTTGTTTGTCTTTGGTTCACTTTTTCAGAGGAATTCTCTTTGTTTTCTTTTGCTCATTGCCCTCTGCAAGGGCAACCAGCTTGGTTCACTTCCCTCTGCAAGGGCATTTTTTCCTTTGGCTTTGGGGCAGCCCCTTGAACCTACCGATTGAACTGACCGATTGAACCAACTTTGGTTCAACGGTTCAATGGTTCAATCGGTTCAATCTCTTTATTTGAATAAGTATTTTTTAATCTCTTAAACCAAACACATTGAACCATATGGATGTTGAACCTGTTGAATTTATTGAACCATTGAACTCGTTGAACCTTTAAACCAAAGTGGTTCAATGGTTCAACAGTTCAATGGTTCAAGCTTTCTTCTCTTTGATAAGTGTTTTGAAGCCATTGAACCTTAAAGCAGTTGAACTTTGAACCTTGACAAATGTGCTTAACTCTTGTTGATGACATTGAACCTTTGAACCCATTGAACCCATTGAACCAAAATAGTTCAAGGTTCAATGGTTCAATGGTTCAAACACTACATAGAAGCTTGTCGATGAACTCTTTTGGTTGAACCAAGGTATTGAACCAATCTTGAAAATGACTAAGTGTTGTAAACTTGTTCTTTTGATTGAACTCACCTATAGAAGCCTTTGAACCTGTTGAACCTACTGATTTCAAGCATTTTGATTCCATAAAAACATATCTGTAGAGTTCATAGATTCAAACCTGTAGAGTCTATATAAATGAGTTCATAGAACTGGCAGAGTCTATAGATTTGACCCTATAGAGTCTGTAGATTCAAGCCTATAGAGTCCATAGATTCAAGCCTGTAGAGTCCATAGAAATTGAAAAAGCTTGAAAAATAGAGAATTTGAATGCCTAGAGCAATTTTTGAGAAGGGGAGAGAGGATTTTGGTCTGTAGGACCAAAATAGTTCAAATGTTGTCCCAAAAATGAATGACATTTTTTGGTGACAACAACTGGCTCCAATTGGGGAACTTCCTTCAGTTGAAAATTTGGAACGGCTGAGGGGAGTAGAAACCAAAATCTTCAGTGCCTTGAAGTATGCCATTGGGCCATGGAGTCATGCTAACCAAAAAGAAAGGTGAAAAAAAAAAATGAAAACACAAAAACAAAACTAAAGACTATACAAATATACATATGTACAAGCTGATCTTATCTAATACTTCACGGATTGAAGTGCTTCAGATGTTTCCCATTGTAAGGCGGAGAAAAGAGTGTGCCATCTTGATATTTTAGCAAGAAACTATTTTCACTATTTAGCTGATGGATAATAAATGGGCCTCTCCAAAGAGAATCAAACTTCCCATGCATCCCCTTTGGTTCTCTTCTCTTGTCCCATAGCAGGACTTGATCTCCAACCTAGAAATCATGGTTTTTTGCCTTTTGGTCGAAGAACTTCTTCACCAGACTTTGATGGGAAGCAATTCGGTCCACCACCCTAGTTCTCTACTCATCCATCTTAGTCAAGCACATAATCCTCTTATCAAGGGAGCTTTCATGTGTCTGATCTTCAATTGACTTAGCCAATTTTAATGCTAGCAATTCTAAAGTGATTGGTATCTCAACATTGATACCATAAAGAAGTTGGAAAGGAGACATACCAATTTCCATTTTGGGTGTAATTCTATCTTCCCACAAAGCATCAACCAGTGCTTTATGCCAAGTCCTTTGGTTGTCATCCACCAGCTTCTTGATGATAGTCATTAGGTTCTTGTTACTTGATTCAGCTTGTCTATTCCCTTGCGAAAAGTAATCAGAAGAGTGGGAGAGGGTGATCTCATAGTAAAAATAGAATTGAGTAATCTCTTGGGAAGTGAAACAAGCTGCATTGTCTATGACAATCTTGGTTGGGACCCCAAACCTAGAAATGATATTCTCCTTAAGAGAATTGCACACTACTTTTGAAGTAACATGCTTGGTTGGGATAGCTTCCACCCACTTGGTGAAGTAGTTAGTTGATGTAAGGATATAATCATGTCCAACACTTAAATATGGGTTTACAGCTCTAATAAAATCAATTCTCCATTGCTAGAATGGTTCCTCTATGACCACTGGCTTGAGAGGTAGAGCAGCTAACTTGGGTCTTCCAACAAACTGCTGGCACAGTTCACATTTTCTTACCCACTCATATGCATCTTGGAAAAGAGTTGGCCAATAATACCTAGCTCACAAAATTTTATGGCCAGTTATAGGAGCAGAAAAATATCCTCCATAGGCTAGATTGTGGAAGGATTTCAAAAATTGGCTTTGATGTTCCTTGTCAACACATCAAAGGAACACTCCATCAAGGCTCCTCTTGTATAGGCCTTTGTTCTAAAGGACAAAATTGGCAGCTTTCAACTTGATAGTCCTCCTTTCTTTGTAAGATAGGTGATCAAGACACTCACCATAAGTAAGGAAATGAACAATACTTGAATACCACTCATTCATGGTAGAGATAAAGAGGACTGTTATTGTGTCTTCCACCTCTACTTCTTCATGCTCTGTTTCTTCTAGTTTGTTATTAGAAATTAATTAGCATAGGCCTTTTCCTTGTACTAGCTTTTTTGGCTTGATGATTAGATCAAACTTTTGGATCTTTTAAATCCAATTGCCTCTTTTCATCCCAAACTCTTGCTGAGTTAGAATGGATTTGACCGTGGTATCAGGAACCAAGATAGTAGTGTGAGAATTCAAGATGTAGAAGCAAAAATGCTTGACTGCCTTCACCACTGCATAAGCATGCTTCTCCATGTTTGATTACTTAAACTCATGACCTTTGAGAGGGTAGATCATGAAAGAAATGGGAGATTCCATACCTTCTTTAATCTGTTGAACTAGAATTGCTAAAAGCATGTGTTCAAAAGCATAACTGTATATGATGAACTCTTTGTTGTAGTCTGGACAAACCAAAATTAGGGCATGGGCAATGGCAGTCTTGATATCCTCAAACGCTGACTTGCCTTCTTTATTCCAGCTGAAGGTGGCCTTTCCCTTCATCATGTTCATAATGTGTCGAGTCTTCTCAACAAACTCAGGGATGAACCTTCGTAATAAATTCACCTTTCTAAAGAAAGAGTGAACAACAGTCTTACTTGTAGGCAAGGTAAGCTCTTTGATAGACTTGACTCTGTCTGAGTCAATATTTATGCCTTCTTTGGACACAATGTGTCTGAGAAGTTTCCCTTTTGTTACTCCAAAAATTAACTTCTTGGGGTTCAAGGAAATGTCATTCTGGTGGTAGTGCTCCAGCACTTGTTGCAAGTGGTGTATATGATCTAGACAATGCTTAGAAAAGACGGTCAAGTCATCAAGATAAATTACAATGAACTTCCCCATCTCATCCTTGAAATCAAGGTTCATTACTCTCTGAAAGGTGGTGCCAGCATTTATCAGGCCAAAAGGCATCCTTTTATATGCAAACGTGCCCCAAGGTGTGGTGAAGGTAGTCTTATGTTGGTCTGCTTCACTAACTTCAACCTGATTATATCCTGAGAAGCCATCTAGCATTGATAACATCTCTTAGCCTATCACTGTCTAAAGCACTTGATCCATGATGGACAAAGGATAGTTATCCTTTAAAGATGACTGATTCAAATTCTTGAAGTCCACACAGATGCAAATTTTGCCATTCTTCTTCCTCACAGGGACTATGTTGGCAATCTATGTGAAATGATGGATTGGGAAAATTATCTTAGCATTCAGTATTTTTTGTATCTCAGATAGAATAGTACCTGATATCTTTGGATTATAATTCTAGGATTTTTGCTTGTAAGGCACCGAATTATCTTTGAAAGGAATTTTATGGTGAATTTTCTCAAGCCTAAGTGAATTTAGATCATCATAAGAGTATGCCAAAACATCCATGTAATGATGAAGTAGGTCAGTAAATTTGAGTTTCTCCTCTGTAGTATAGCACTTCCCAATGTTCACCATCTTGGGATTTTCTTTGCTACCCAAATTTATCTGATCAAACCCCTGGAAGGAGTTTCAATAAATTTGTTGTTTTTTGATGAACCTGTCATGCTTGTCAAATAATTTCTCAAGAGAAACCAGTCCTTTAAGAATCTTATTCCCTTTTCACTGCAGGAATTCTTCACTTGCATCTGAATTCATTTCAAGAAATGATTCAAGTTTTTGGAGCTTACTGCCTTCAAAGTGAAGATGTTTGAAGCTATCTTTTTGTTCCAAAAAGGTGATGATTTGGTTGTCACCATTAAACACTTGCCAATTATTGTCATTATCAGGCACACTTGGTCTAAAGACCAATTTGATAGTGTACCTATTTCCTTTAAAGTCTAGATGAGGAACTAAGAGGGTTGCTAAAATAGCCAGTGCATTAGCCCAGTCATTGAATTCCCTGGGTATGGTAGAGATGTTGAAAGCATCAAAGATTTCAATTTGATCCCAGACTAGATTGAAGTAATGGCATAATATCTCATTTTTAGTTTGATACAGGTTCTTTACCTAACAAACCACCAGTTCAGCATCTCTTTTGGCATGGATTTTGATGCTTTTATCTCAAGCAGCCTTCAATCCAAGCAATAGAGATTCGTATTCAGCTGTGTTGTTGGTGTTGTTGAACTACAACTTGTATGAAGAAGGAAAAATATCTATTTGAGGAGATATCAACATAATCCCAGCCCCTGAGCCAGTAGAAGAATTGCTGCCATCAAATTCCAGGATCCAAACATCATCAAAAATTAATCTTCTATTAGATTTTCTTTCATTAGAGAGGGAAGATTCTTTTTCATCTGTACTGCACACTACCAATTCTTTTGATGTCTCATCTGAGTCAATTTTTGGATCGCCACCTATAGGACTTTTATCTACTGAAACATGAATATCCTCTATGGTTAAGAAGAATTACCCATGCCTAAAGATTTAAATAGAATTTGAGCTTTAGGGGTTGATGTCTGAGTGACAATATATTTTGATTCCTTTTCTGGAAGCAATATTTGCATGATGCCTTTGATAGGGATCCTCACTTCAGATAGGTCCATGTTAAATTATCCTCCAACATCTTTGCAAAAATTTCACCCCAGAAGAATGCCGTATGAGGCTGGAACATCGGCTACTAGGACTGTCATCTTGATTCTTTTGTCTGGGAATGCTGCAAATACAAACTGGGCATCTTTGATTTGTCTTAGCAGAGGTACTTTTTTGTTCTCCATAGAGAAACATCTCCTAAAGTTTTTGGTCAGTGTGAGTCCAAGAGATTATGCCACCTTGGTAAGCATGACATTGTCAGATGCACCTGAGTCTATGATGTAATTACTCAGTTTGTAACCATTTATCAACAAGAAAACATAGAAACGCTCTATTTTTGCAGGGGCAGCTAGAAGAGTAATGACAAGATTGTTTAGGATGGACATGTCCCTTGGGGAATCATGAGTTACCTTTTTAACATCTTGTCCTGCAAGGATGCCACTATTCTTAACACACTTAACTAACCTATCTAACTACTCGAGATTGGATTACAAGAATTTAAATTCAGACATTTGAATTTTGGTCTTCTTTACATGGTCAATTATGTCAAATGACTGAAATGGACTAGGAACAGAGGAAGGCAATTCATCTTTCTAGTTTTTAGGAGGGGGAGGACTATTCTGTGGAATTGAAGTTGGAGATGGAGGAATGCTTGATGTACTTACTTTTTTATTACTCACTAGGTCCTTTGGCTGGAAAGGTAGAGAAGTTCCTCGTTTGGTAATTGAAATTGTAGGCTGAGAACTTTCCCCTATTTTTATTTTATAACTTGCTAGGCTAACTGGTTTTGGGACCGAGTGAATACAACATATGATCCATCAACTGCTTCACCTTTAGCTCTAAGTTTATCCTGGTAATTTAGGAAACCAATGTTGGAGTCACCAGCTGACTCTTCTTGATCTTCTGCAAGGATATCAGCATCATTTTCTTGGTTCAATTCAGGCTAGAAAGAGAAATCAGATTCTATTTTGAGATATCCAACTGTTGAATTAGTTGGGGGTGCTTTAATGACAAGTTTCCCTTGTGGGGGAGGAAGATGATTTGGCTATCCTTGATTTTTGGCAGCATTGCCTTGGTATGACTGATTGGGTAATGTCCTTCTTGGCATATCTCTGTATGAAGGAGCTGAAGATATCCCTTGCACCATTTACTTCCTAAGAGCTAGCAACTCATTTTCCAACTTATGCACCATTGGATCAGTGATACTTGTAGATGGATATTCAGAAGATGAAGAATATTTACCTCTATTAGGATCTCTCCTTATCTTTTCTGCCAAGATAAGGTCATCTTCCACCTCAGTGGCCAAATATTGAGTAGTAGTAAGGTCTATTTGTCCAGCACGTCTCAGCAGAAAACTCACTTTAGGCAGCTGAGAGTTGATGATGAAACATTTGAGGTTTTTAGGTGTTGGCTGAGCAATTATAAGAATAATGTTCCTTAGTTTGTCAAACTTGGCTATGAAATACCTCATTGGTTCATGAGGCTCCTTCTTCATTTATGTGAGTTGAGCCAATAGGGAATGCACATCTTATGTAGGTTTGAATCTGGCTTCAAACTTAGCTTTGAGGGTGTTCTAGTCAGTCACAGTCTGGGCCTGCAAATGATAGAACCAATCTACAGTAGCACCTTGTAAATTTTCTATGAACATCTTGACTGCTACATCCTCATACTCTACACCTATTACACCATAGGCTATGCTGAAGGCTTCAATATGTTCATCAGGATGAATGTTCCCATCACCATAAAGCTTGGGGAAATTTTTTCTTGAACTGTGTGTTAGTTCATGTAGAGGTGGAGTTAAATTGAGTGGGCCAAAAGAGTTACTTCAAGGGCCTTGAACTGCCATCGTATGACTATGGAAAGGTGGAATAACAAATCTTAGAGGGGTAAGTATTGATAAAGCTTTATTAATAGTGGAAATGGAGGCTTTGCCCGGTAATGGAGACTTGACTTTAGTAGGAGGAAAGTTCCTAGTTCGTTGGATGTGAGATGGTGAAGGAAACAGATCAAAATTACTTTATTGTACCAACTCGAATATAGGGTCAACAATGCCTTTAGCCCTTTGGCTTCGCATATAATATGGATTTGCCAGAGTGTAAAAATAAAAATAGAAAAAAACTGGCACTACTTCAACTTGAAGCTTGAGGCTTCAAATTGCATGTTCTTCCATAGTGGGATAAATGGGTAAGGATATAACGATAATGGGTAAGACACATGTGATGTTTCAATCTGAAGCTTGAGGCTCCAAATTACACAAAATTATTGTATCTCCAATAGAGTTGCCAAAAACTGTTGGGTGAATATTTTGTCAATAAGCTAACTGATGAGCAAAATAGGTCTCTTCAACCACAACATAGGTAAATTGGTCATCCAGATGTGCAGGTTTACTACATCAAAAGGGGACAAATCTCTCCTCCCATCAAAGGTATGTTCCCTGTAAATATGCAGGAGCTATATACTATATATATAAACATAAAATAACACTCAAGGGTAGGATAAACCATCCATCTCTCTTTTTTTAGAGATGATGTTCACAAATCAAAGGATAAATCCTGATGAAATGATAGAAAGCACTCCTCTTCTTTTAGAAGTTCTATTTAGCAGACAAAAGGAACCTTTCAGGTGGTGACAAGTAACTGTAATAGGGCACAGTAACATCGCAGAATGAAATATAGCACAAAGTCTCCACCTCAACTGCCAAAGAGTGAAATATGAAGTACAATGAGGGCACAAAGTCATCCCAAGGTCCTTTACATAGAAAAAGAATACGAAGGATAATGAGGGCACAAAGTCGTCCCAAGATCCTTTACACAAGAATAGAAATAAAACACACTAAAGGCAATTGTGGGGGCACAAAGTCTCTCCATAGTTGGCTTTAGGACATCTTTCTAATTATTTTCACTAATTCTACTTATTTAATTAAATGGACAAAAAATGTATTAAGGAAATAGACATAAGAACAATTTCCCTAACAACCAAGCTATTCCAGCACAAAGTCTGAAAAGTCACTCATTTTCTTATTCAAATAACGAAATATGATCAGCAATTTGAGCTCAAAGTCTCAGTAATGCCTATCAATTTGGGCAGAGTTTTTTTTTTATAATAGAGAGAGAGATCTCTTAAAATAATATGAGAGAGTCCAATATATAGTTCTCCAAGAAAGACTTGGGTGCTTTGTTTCACAAAAATATGTTACGATGCATTCAATGCCTTTAATGCATTTTAAATTCTGTCCATGGGTTATGCTGGAATCAAGCATCAATTTTAAATATGGGCTGCTTGATGTGTTTCCTTATGTGTGCATAGTTGTTCACTCTACTCAATGCAGAAAAATAGGCTGCACCATTAAATGTTCACGCTCTCTGATGTCCACCTAGTGGATTGCTTTACCTTCTAGAAACATATCCCATGCGTGGATATTTTTTATCTTTCTTCATCGTTCCCCCTTTCTTGGCTATATTTTACCCTTATCTATGTGATTTGAGCTCTCAGGGTATCTCTTTGGCTGGTCACTAAATTTTTTCATAGGGTCTATGCTTAAGTCTATAAGGATCAATAGTTATTTCATTGTCGTAAATTTGATGTGTTCGTGTCCGTGATTTTTTGAAAGCCAACAGCTAGTTGGTTGCCCTAAATTTGATGACTATGGGCCCATCATCCATCTTAGCCATTCCTTCATGTCTTTCTTGCTTGCTCTGGCCACTTTCCACTGATCTCAATAAGTGACATGTGACACCTTCTGCTATGAAATAGGTGAGGACACGTGGCAACATCTGCTTAACTTATAGAGGCTTTGGGTGCCTTTTGATAGTCCTGTAGAAGATGACACATGGCAGCTTCTGTCGAGCTCATAAAAGCACTATAGAAACATTTGGGACTCTTTCGGATCCACACAAATGCAAACATTTATCGCGCTCCACTTGACTTTATCACCTCTCCTGGGACCTACCACAGTCCTTACTCAATAAAAGGAAGAAGTTGTGGATGTTGCCACTTGATGGCCTCTGTCGAGCTTTGTAGATGACATGTGGCACATTCCACTGCTTTGAAAGTTACTAGAAACTGTGTCCCAGGAGACAACACTTGGCAGCTTCCACTTTAACTTTATAAGAGACACGTGCCAGCTTTCATTACACTTTTTAGGTTTGATCTTTCTCAAAGGGAACTTGCCCTTTGATGTCTTGATAAACAGTCCACTTTCCTTGGTGAGAGCCTCCCGTAAGGGTACCTACCCTTTGAAATCTTTCAGGTGACCTTTTGGATTTTATTTTTATGCCAGGTTTTTCCTTTTTTGGTAGAATTTTCCTTCGAATAAAAATTCCGAAGGAATTCTTTCAGACAATTTCTCTGAATGAAATCTTCCTTTGCTTTACCTCTGCTTTCTGTCGGGCTTTCTTTCGGCTAGCTTTCTTCTTTGCTTCGGGCTTATTTATTTGGAATTTTTTTTTAAGGAATTCCTTCAGACATTTTGTCGAAAGGAAATGCCTTAATCATTTTGCCTTAATTGATTTTCCATGTTCTTTTATTGAAAGAGAACTGTGTCCTCTGCAAGGATTGTTCAAGCATAGAAATATCCTTCAGACTTTTGCAACGGTCCATCTGCTCCTCGCTTGCCCTCCACAAGGGCTGTTTGTCTTTGGTTCACTTTTCTAAAGGAATTCTCTTTGTCAGCTTTTGCTCATTGCCCTCCGCAAGGGCACTCAACTTGGTTCATTTCCCTCTGTAAGGGCACTTTTTCCTTTGGCTTTGGGGCAGCCCCTTGAACCTGCCGATTGAACCAACTTTGGTTCAACAATTCAATGGTTCAATCGGTTCAATATATTTATTTGGCTAAGTCTTTTTTATCTCTTGAACTAAATGCATTGAACCATATGGCCATTGAACCTGTTGAACCCATTGAACCTTTGAACCAAAGTGGTTCAACGGTTCAATGGTTCAAACCTTATTCTCTTTGATAAGTGTTTTGAAGTCATTGAACCTTGAAGTGGTTGAACTTTGAACCTTGACAAATGCGCTTAACTCTTGTTGATGATGTTGAACCTTTGAACCCATTGAACTCGTTAAACCAAAATGGTTCAAGAGTCAATGGTTCAATGGTTCAAACACTACATAGAAGCTTGTCGATGAACTCTTTTGGTTGAACCAAGGCATTGAACTAATCCTGAAAATGACTAAGTGTTGTAAACTTGTTCTTTTGATTGAACTCTCTTATAAAAGCCTTTGAACCTGTTGAACCTGCTAACTTCAAGCATTTTGAGTCCATAGAAACATATATGCAGAGTTCATAGATTCAAGCCTACAGAGTCTATATAAATGAGTCCGTAGAACTAGCGGAGTCTGTAGATTTAATCCTATAGAGTCTATAGATTCAAGCCTACAGAGTCTGTAGAACTTGAAAAAGCTTGAAAAATGGAGAATTTGAATGCCCAGAACAATTTTTGAGAAGGGGAGAGAGGATTTTGGTTTATAGGATCAAAATAGTTCAAATTTTGTCCCAAAAATTAATGACATTTTTTGGGGACAATACAACTATCACCATCACTTATTCTTAATTGGTGATAACCACTTCTCAAATCTAGCTTAGTAAAATACTTTGCATTTTTCAACTGATATAACAAATCATCAATATGAGGAAGATGGTAGCAATTTTTAACCATGATTTTATTCAAAGCTTAGAATTCCATGCACATCTAACATGTATCATCCTTTGGTATCAAGACAATAGGTGAACCACATGGAGAGGTACTTGGCCAAATGAATCCTTTCTCAAGTAACTCCATCACTTTCTTCTTTATTTCTTCATTCTCTACTATTGAAAACTTATACATGCCACTATTAGGGAGAGAAGCATCTTACTGCAATTGAATCTCATGTTGAATTTCCCTCATAGGGGGTAAACCTTGTGGATCCTAAAAAACACCATTGTAGTTAGAAATAATCTTTTCTTTTTCAAATTGATGTTTAGGATCACAACCCTCTAAGGCCTTGGATTTTTCACTATTCTTGGCTTTTAAAATCATGAAAACAAAACTCTTAATTGAGTTTACAAGTCTTTTAATTTGTCCTGTAAAGACAAGAGTCAAATTAGCTTTAACACGATGGGCTCTTACTATGTATTCAATCCCATTCTTTACAAGCACATATTTATTCTCTTCTCTATAAAATATTATCTTTCTATCATATGAGTAAGGACTACCCAAAATAATTCCACAAATATCCAAAGGGACTACATCTAACTCTACTTCATCAATGAATTTAGAAGTAATAGCAAACCTCAAGGTGCATGTTTTTGTGACTTGCAATTTTTTATCATCACACACCCATCCTAAAGGATATGGTTTTGGATGTGGTTTAGTTTTGAGTCCTAACTTTTTAAGAACCTCTTTAGAAATAAGATTAGATTGTGATCCACTATCAAAAATATATATTTTTTAGTATGCTTAGATATAATATTTATGTGGAAAAGCTCATTCCTTTTTCTTTTAGCATTTTTGGATTTAGTTTTAGAAGTTGAAGCAATAACAGAAGGTTTAGTGTTAGAAGAGGAAGAAGTTAAACATTGCAGACCCATGGTAGTCACTTTTGTTTCATCACCAGAATATAATCCTAGGTCCTATTGAATTACATCATTAGCCTTCTTTTCCTTCTTATTCCGAAACCTCTTTGGCTTGAGTTCTAGATGGAGTTTCTAAAACTTATCCTCATCATGATTCTTCTTGCAATTATTACAGAAAGGTTTTCCTTCCTCTTTCTTAATAGTTTAAGTAGACTTACACTTACCCTTTCCTCTACCTTTACTTTTTTTTTCAAATGGCTTATGAGACTTCTTTCCATAGTCTTCCTTGGTCATCTTACCCTTGGCTTCCATATAGGTATCTTGCACATAGATTTCATCAAGGTTAGAAAGAATAAACATGAGAATAGTATGTCTCATAAAGATATGCAAACCTCAAATATATTTTATCAATGTTTCTAGACTATACAAATAAATGCCTAACATTAATTCCTTCTTTCTAAGCTCCTGAGTATAATCCTACACACTCTGACATTTATTCTGCCAATCCATAGTATCTTCTTGCATATAACCCAAAGTATATTTTTTTTCTCAGCTCAGAAATAAAATCATTCTAAGAGGAAATTACCTTACCATATTGCTTGAGATCCTCCTATATATTAATACCCTTAAGATGAGTGTTGTGTCACTCATACAAGAGTAGCCAATTAAATTTTAGCTTCCTCGCTATCAATATTTTGAATCCTACAATATATCTCAATCTTCTTGACCTAGTTATCTAATTTCTTTGCACTTAGCTCACCATTAAAAATTATCAAATCAAATTTAACATCTAATTTTAAGTGTCAAATAGTTTTACCATCTATAGAAGAGGAGCCTTTCTTGGAAGGTGAACAAGGAACTTCTTCTCTTTCAACTTTATCTTCCTTTGCTTTCTCCTTTCTACATTCCTCATAAATTTCTTTAACCATGTTATTCATGCTAAGGAAAGCATGATGAAATTATGCCTCAGACATATTTAATACCATACTTGACTATTAGTTTGCACATCTTGCACTAATTTTAGGATCAAACTCTACAATTTCTCCTTCACCACATCTGGTTAGTATACAAAACTAGTGCAACTGCTAGAAAATGTTATATGGCCTTGATCACAAGGTTTGATACCATACTAATCTAAAAATACAAGCTTGTAAAACTTTATAGTTTGCTTAGATTGGATTTAAGACTGAATATTAAATTTCAATTACACCTTTAAGTAAATCCAATTTTTTTTTTAACAATTTCATAATTTAATTAAAGAAATTGAAATAAATTCATATCATACAGAAGAAATTAAAAAATGACATAAAAGATTTGTTTACGGGGTTCACCAAATGGCTACGTCCCCAGGTCCACTCTATGAGTGTTATAATATTATTAAAAAACCTCTTTCAGAATAATTACAAATATCTTTGAGTACAATAAAATTATTTCATACTAGAATAATCTATCTATGCAACCAAAATAAATCTCTTTAATTTAATAGAGATTCTTTCTACCTCTGTAACCAAATATTCTCTCTCCATTCTTAATTTTCCACCTATGTGTAAAATCTCTGCTTCTCAGTAAAATCTCGTTGCCCCTATAAAACCACCTATAAATATATATTTCTCAATTCCTCCATCGCATTGGTTGGGCATCGACTAATATCTTTGCACTCGGCAATATTTTCTTGTTTTCCCTTACCTTCATACATTAATTGGACACTAACCATTTTCCCTAATTGGGGTTTTATTTCAATAGCATGGCATTGAATTTTTGGTATTTTCCCAGTGTTCACATACTGATTGAGAATAATTATTGTTTTTCCCATAATAGTGAGTTTCCCACTATTTTTGGGTCAACATACCATTAAAAAATGATATTTTCTATTGGCATGAAACTGGAAGATGGCATTTATTTCCCAATGCCTTGCAAGATTATGTCAAAACCATGTAAAATGATGCCAACCAATGTTGAGATTAATTACCAAAATAATTGGTTGATAATGTAAACGTGTTGGTTGTATGCTATACTAGTTGGCATCAATGTTCAATGCCAAGATTATGTGCATGTTGGTTTTTCATCAGCGCCATGTGTCCATGCCTCCATCCCAATATTTCCAATGCATTTAAAATTGTGTTCCACTTAATCTTTGTTATCTCTAGCTTTAGTCAATGCCACACCATAATACCAAACTATAATTTAAACTCGCACTTCCTTCCAATTACCATGCTTTACATTGGATATGCCATCTTGGAGTCACGCCAAACCAAACTCTATTATTAACCATGCAACGGTGAAGTATTTTAATATTTTAATAATGTTTCAAGAACATGTTAGTTGTTCTTTATGATGCCAACCAAGGTGGAGTGGATACACTATGCTTGGTGCTAAAAGCTAACTTGGAGTGTGTGGAGTAATATACAATGCAATTTTTTTTAAATAGCCATGCAAAGGTATGGTTCATTACAAAAATGGGATTAAAGAATTAATAAATTATCTTAATAAAAATATATTTAGTAATTCAAAATAAATATATCAAAATATATATATTTATATTGGTGACAATTTTTAAAAATTAAATAAAGTGTTGTAGGTGGAGGTGTCATATCTTCATTTATATCAACAATAATTAATTATAATATAAAGATAAAAAATATTTTATTCTCCTTATAAATTTTTACCATGAAAGTTATTTGATCAAAACTTGTAGTAGAAATTCCATGTTACCATAGCAAAAAAAATAATAATGTGGTATAACGACATTGATTCTTGGAATAATAGTCTTCCCTGTACTATGAAAACTCTCCCATATTGTGAGCAAACCCCATTAATTCCATTGATGAACAAACCCATAACTCTAATGTAGGTAGTAGGAAATCTGATGCATAAAAAAAGGCCAAACTTTTGGAGGCCATAACATTTGATATGTAGTTCTATTTTAGCCCACCTTCATGACAAAATGACCATAAAAAAATAGCTCAATGCATCCATATCCCATCCTTCTAATTATGGGACGTTTTAGATACTTTTGAAGGCCATACATGACCATTTGAGGGTCCAAAATCATAGTTTAATATTATTTTTGGGTTTTTTCTTAAAATTAGAAACTGTTTATTTTTGTAACCAGACTTGAAATTTAGTAAAAATTCATTTGATAGGTTAATTTTAGTGTTTAGTTTATTTTTATAAATTTTGATACCTACACATGCTTGCATGCAAATGTTTTTGAAAATAGTAGCTTCTAAAAATAGTAGGTCAAGTTTTATTAATTTTTAGATTTTCAAATTTTGCATGCCAATTCCAATTTTGAATTGAGTCTTATTTATGTATGGTTTGTAATTATCTAAATTGTTCAATAAGAATCAATACATATTATTTCATAAGCTTTTTTATTGGTAATTTTATGCATAAGTGAATGCAAAAAGGAGAAATGATAGCCATAAACTTGAAGGTAACTCTAGGACAATAGGATTATATACCATCCCAATAGTGAATAAAGTCATTATTAGGATTTATAAAAATATATAGATAAAAAAAACTATTTGAAATAATGTGCCTTTGTAATTTTTTTTTGGAGTTTTGTTAAGTGAAGGAGATCTCCAAAAGTGGTTGGGGAAGAACTAGAATATTAGTTTTGCATGTCATGTAAGCCTTCTCCCGTAAGAATTTTTTTAAAGCCATTTTCTAACTATGTGAAGCAAAGAGATGACATCTTTATAAATGGCCTTTGGTTCATGGGAAGAGTTGGGATATCTATGAGTTCTCGGGAGGTGGGTTTTAATCCAAAGATAATAGAATTTGACTTTTGTTCCTATCTGGATCAATTTTTATGGTTTGTTGTCTGAGTTATGTGAATATGATATCTTCAAACAAGTGAAAAATCAATTGGATGAGTATGTTTTCATGGAAAAATCAATTGAAGTAGAGCTTAGGAAGTTTATGAAAGGATTTGTGTAAGAATAGATTTCTCCAAACCATTTCCATTCGCTATCAAG
This sequence comes from Torreya grandis, assembly GCA_037957365.1. NCBI lineage: Eukaryota > Viridiplantae > Streptophyta > Pinopsida > Cupressales > Taxaceae > Torreya > Torreya grandis. Next base: position 4,388,099 of record JARHVA010000548.1, on the reverse strand, counting down.
TTTAAATAAAAAACTAAAGAATGGCTTCTAAATTTATATTATGAAAATGGTCCTTTCAGAGGCATAATTTTCCATACTCATGGGCACTTTGTAAGGGACTACACTAAGCAAAGGATAAATTTATAATAAAACAATGAAGCATTCAATGAATTAAAAAATAAGGCAATGAACAAGATTCACGAAAAGACTTAAAAGCCAAAGGATCCATGTAAAGCTAATAAATTCAGCATTTTGCAATCTCTCCTTGAGGAGGAGACCTCTGAGGAAATCAATGTTTTCTTGGCAAAACAAATTTTGTTCAATCAAAATACCTCTAAAGGCTTAGGGAAAGCATCAAATGATAAGCAGAAGAAGATAAATTAGAGAAATAAGATCCTCTAGATAAGTTATCTCATCAAAAATTAAAGATTTTTTTTGACCAAATTAAAATTATCAAAATGAATGCAAAGGGGATAGGGGAAATGATAGGAGACCTCAAGTTTCAATGTCAAAGAATTTGGAATTATGAATCAATATTGATAAAATTAGTCAGATATGTTTCCCAATAAAGAAAGGCAAGAAGAGGGAAGGGCAAGGGACCGTGGGGGAGACAAAACATGGGAATAAACAAACTTCAAAATCATGAAGAAATAACTTTCAAGTTTAGGAGAGGGGTGAGCCCAACGTCCAATGCCCACAGCGTTAGAGGGTTAAAATCCCCATCATAACATTCCAGCTTGTTTATATATTTATGTATGTAATTATAAGTTTTAAGTTTTAAGCTTTTAGATCAATATAATAATTTCAATCATTTAAATAAGGAGAAAAATAAAAAGTATAATAGTTATGATTGTTTAAAATAAAATTAATATACATAACACATTAGTCTTTATTAATATACATATAATAATACTAACATACATATTTTAAATAAATTTATGTAAAATATATTGATATCGAAACAATCACAATTAAATATAAGTGCTTAGAGAATAATATATGTCGGTATATTTTACTACTATAAGTTTAATTGTGTTAGTTATGTTCTATTATATCATTTTTAATGTCAAATATTTGTTATCTAAAAATTTAAGTTATTAAAATTTTAATTATTAATAGTTTTATATTTTCATCTCATTTTTAATGTCAAATATGTGTACTTTTAAAAATTAAAAGGATAATATAATATCTTAAATGAGGAGATTGACATAAATTAATATAAGAAAAGTTGCCAGAAAATTCTAGTTCTTCATATCCAAGAAATCAAACATTTCATTTTCATTTTCTTATATATTAAATCCAATATTTCTCAGTTAATAATGAAAAAAGACAAAACATTAATATAAAATAAGTGGCAATCAAACGAAATTCATTACATTTTGCACCTCTATGTCTTCTTTGATTTTGTTTATTTTTTATAATGTCTGTTTTATATTAATTAAATAATTAAAAACTTAAATAAATAAATTATTTTATTTTAAAATAAATAAAATTACCATAATAAAAAATATAATTTAATACTCAAGGACAGTAATTAAATAAAATTTTATTTTAAAATAAATAAAATTACCAGAATAACAAATATAATTCTTCTATCATATATTTTAGCATAGTAAATAAACAAATAATTAATTTTTTTTATTTTAAAGTAAATAAAATCACCACAATTAAAAATATAACTCACCTATCATATATTTCATATTATTAAATAATTAAAGATAAATAAATAAATTAAAAGTGGATGTAAGTTTTTTATAATGTGAGCTCTAAAATAATTAAATGTTAACACACTCACACAATTACATAAAATTACTCCATGATTGTCACTGTAGTAACACCTATCAATGTAACAAGCTCATTTTAAAGTGTTTAGTAATATTTATGATTTTTTAAAACAAAATTAACCTCTATTAATATCAATATAATACAACTTTTTTTGAAAAGTGATAAATCCAATAATATTTATTTATTTATTAAGATAGCCGTGAAAACTCTCCAATACAAAACGTAAAGCTAACAACACTAATAAATTTTATTTTATCATTGTAACATGTCTTTTTAAGGCTTCACACCTAGTTCTTACAATATTAATATATGCAACTCAACAATCCAAGAGATAAATAATAATAAATAATGGCTTTAAACAAGAGAGAATCAATGGCATTAGAGATTTAGATGCCAAATTAGATAGAAAATTATATAACGTCCTTTCAATCTGTACTTTGCATTAATAAAACAATACTAAAATATTTACATTTTAATTGGAAATAGTATCTTTTGTTCTTAAAATGACACATAAGCATGTATGATATTTTATAGATAATGGATAAAACAAACACACAATCACATGTTGCTTTTTCATGAAAAATGTGGATAATAAATCATAAGTGTAATAGGCATAGTTATACAATAAACAAATTTTTGAATGGACTAAACTTTAATATTGTTTTAATGTTATTTTAATCTCTTAATAGTTATATGTTTTTTATCCATAAAATAAGTCCAATCTTCTGCAGAACATAAATTTTGATCTGTAGCTCTATTTGAGCTCTCATTCACACCAAAATAACCATCTTGTAAAGCTCAGTGCATCCATAATCTATCCTATTTATTTATGAATGTTTTTTATATTTTACCAAGGCCATACATGACCATCTAAGGATCCTAAAAAACATTTTAATAAACTTTTAGGATTTTTCTTTTTTATAAAAATTGTATATTTGTGTAATTGGATATGAACTTTAGTTGAAATTGATTTTATAGCTTAATTTTAGTGTTTAAAATATTTTTGAATATTTTTAGAGCTGCATGTTTTCATGGGAAACTTACTAAAATAAAAACTATTAAAAATAACAAGAAAAGTTTTTATCATTTTTTAGAGTTTTAAATTGTACATGTCAAGTCCAATTCTTAGTTGAGGTTTATTAATGCAGGTATATATAATTATACTGAATCCTAAATCTATAAGAGCCTTGAATGTAGTGGAGTATCTATTTGGATTGTTTCTAGTGCAGCTCATATGGATAACACTCACCTTACTTAGGATAACACTCACCACATCAAGGCTTGCTTTGGAGGTTTAAATTTCAACACCTGACTCACATCTCATCCTTTTTGAGAGAGAAATACATTTTAAAGTGTAGGTAATCGGGTAGGGGATCCAATAGACAGGAGACGTATATGGTTAGACTATCAAAATGAGCCATAACTTAATTTGCCTCAACCTTTGATCTATAGACATTTATAGAGGCTTCAAGGATACTTGTGTGGGATATGTTAAGCATGAGGAATATGATTCCCTAATGATAAATCACACTTGGTATTTGACACCACTTCCTAATGGAAGGAAGATTATTTTATGTAGGTGGATATATCAAACCAAGATTGCAGTAGATGGATTAGTTAACTGTTGAGTATTGTCATTGATGTAAAAGGTACATCTTGTATGAGGGTGATGTCAAAGGTGACTAAGCCTAGTTAATAGTTTTTTGATGTGATAAGGGGAATTAAGAGATTGAAGGATGTTTTCATGAAAGAGAATTTGAAGGTATCTAATATCTTATTTTTACATGAAGGTACAAGTCATTGATGTCAAAGTTTCATAGGAAGCCTAGTCATAAGCCTAGTCATAACATGAATAGCTATGTGCATGAAAATGAATGAACATAGGCATGTGAAGGTTTTATGTCACTACTTGATCATGTATGTGAGGCATTGAATCATTTATGAGATTTTTAGGGTGAGCTTATAGGGGTAGGACTTTCAAACTAAACCTACACTTAGACCTCTCTTAGACCCTACCTGGCCTAATGAGGTATGAAGATCATATTTCAAGAAACTTATTCATATATAAGCATGGACATAGGTGATATAAGTTTTTTTAGGTATGTTCACAAGTTTTTAGGTCATAGTTCAAAGAAAATTACATGAAACACTATTTTAGGCCTTCTCGAGTTCATATAATAAGGTCTCAAGACCTCAGAATCACTTTCAAATGTTCATTGGCATGTGTAACCTATGCATGAGAGCATGAGATGTTAAGGAGAGACTATGAAGGGTGCTATTTAGCATCTCTAGGAATTGGTTTTAGATTTAAGAGGTAGTCCTTTATGAACAATTCTTAACACCAAACCCTGTGTTAAACCTCCTTAAAACCCTAATAAGGACTTGATGTGAAATATCTTATTCAAATTAACTCAAAATGAATTTAAATTCCTATAGATCTTAGATTATGTATTCAACTCTCCAAAGTACCTCTAGGTGGTTGTGGTTGTGGTTAGTCAGATAAGAGAGAAAATTCACAGATACAGGCTTATTTGTCAAGAAGTTTTAGCTCTTAAAATTTTCATTGGTCAAGAAAATAAAATGAATGTGAGAATAATCCAAAAACTCCTTTTCATTTCCATTATTATTTTTGGATAGGTTATATCCTTCAAGTGATCTAATTTACTTATCCCAAGCAGAGACGAGAAGATAGATTTGAGGGTATGAACATGTCAAATTTATGAAATAAAATGAATTAAGAAATTATCTATGACTTTTAATTTATTTTAATTCTTGGAAGAAGTTTTGGAGATTAATGAATATGGTGAAAAGTTTCTCACAAAATGACCTATTTGGTTCAGATAAAACTGTGTGATATATGGTAAAGAAATTGGTCTACAAGACCAATATTTGGCATTAAACCATATGAAGTTTTCATCTGATAATTATCTGTATATCTCATAGGACCATTTACATGCATCATAAATTATTAAAATTGTCTACAAAGGTGATGGAGGTCCAAGTCACCATGACAAGTCCTTGAGGTAAATTGGTATTTTTAAGTGAGTGAGTTACATAGAAGTTCTTGAATATTTTCATCCTAAGTAAAAGTGTAAAAAACATTTGGTGATGACAATAAGGTCATGGAGAACCTATCTACATGTTCCATTTTTAATATTTTATTATCCTAAGATTATATGAGCCTCATTTTGCCAAGACAAACTTTTAAGGTACACAGGCCTAATAGGGAATTTGGTCCTAAAGGAGTTTACATGGTATGAATGAAAGACATAGGTCTAATAAAGCATGTAAGAGTTCATTATAGGTATGTTTATAATTTAATGAGTGGTTTTAATTTGTTGTATAATGTCATTTAGGCCCAAGAGAATCAAGCTTTGATGTTAAGAAGATATACCTAACACAATTAGGTATCCATGAGGCCTAAAAGAGAAATGAGGACTAATTGTATTTTTATAGATGAAAATGGGTCCAAATTTCATTTTAATAATGTTCATAAGATTTTATAAGACCTATTCTATGTCTGAACTAAGAGGTTGAAGGTGTGTGACCGACCAAGTGGTGTATGACTGTGAGACTTGTATATATACAAGGTAGTTTAGGCCTATTTTGATATATGTATTGAAGTGAATAAAATATTTTTTGGTAGAAAATAAGGTATTGAAATGAGACTATAATATCAGATCATATTTTTGGTTATCTAAATTTCATGAGGTCAATGATTTGGTTAGGATTCACCTAGGGATTTGGTGCTTCCTTGCAAGTATGTGCTTGTTAAAGCCTAGTCAAGTGGGTGCTTGACTTCATTAGGGTTGGTTCTCCAAGTTGAGATGGTTCTCAATATAATTTTATATTTTGTATTAAAGGATACTAGTCCATTTTTAGGGATCATAATGGGTTTTCCTCATCTTGAGGTTTTCCCACTCATATATTGTGTTTTCTTGTGTTGTGTTCATGGGAATGGTCTTTATGCATTACTAGATCTTGATGTTGCTTTCATAGTTAATGAATGATTGGTTATAATTGAAAGAAAGTTTTTGGTGAAATAATTCAACCCACCTCTCAATTATTCTTCTTCTAATAATTGGTATCAGACCCTAGTCATTTGAATCATGCCTAACAGCTTAAAGGAGATTCCAAAAGCACAAGCATGTCTAGTCATTAGGTAAAAAGAGGTTTCTTAACCAATAAATATCCTCTATTTAGTGGCAATAACTATTAATTAAGACTTCATAATTAAGACTTATCAAATAAATATCCTCTTTTTAGTGGGAATAACTAGGCTATGACATATGGAAATCCATTGTTGATGGATTCACTCCACCTTCTACACTGCCAACTAATGCAACAGGCAAGAAGGCAAGTGAGAAAAAATATAAGGAAATGAATGACATCTTGTGTGATCTTTCATAGGCAAAATTTATAAAGGTCATGCATTGTGATACAACCAAAGGGATTTATGAAAAATTTTAGACCATAAATGAAGGAGACACTAGATGCAAGTTCATAAAGTTGCAGACCCACTGAAGGTAGTTTGAAAGTTTGAGAGTGAAGTAAGATGAAAACATTGCATCTTATATGTTGATAGTAGATGAAGTGGTAAATTTTATCATAGGCCTAGGAGATAAGTTGGAAGAATAAAAAGTAGTACAAAAGGTATTGATATCTTTGACATCTAAGTTGTATTCAAAGGTATTTGTTGTGGAGGAGATCAAAGATCTTAACATACTATAGATGGATGATCTTCATGGAAGCTTGACTAATTATGAAATGAGAAAAAGTGATGGAAGACCTTCCAAGAAGTAAGGTGCATTAAAAGCTGAGAAAAAGTCATAAGGTAAGAAGGCCAAGGATGATGCTGACACAAGCATTGATGATGACAAGATAGAATCCATGTTTGTCAAAAAAAATAAGAAAAGGATCAAGTAATTATAAGGGGAAATTACCATTCAAATACTTTAACTTTGGTAATATTGGTCACTTTTCATCTAAATTTCCTAATAAGGATAAGACTAAACATGATGAAGAACATGATGGACATCATGGTGATGATAAGAGGGTCTATAAGCTTGACATGAGAAAAATGGGTTTCAGGAAGTATGAAGGCAAGAAAGGGTCATTAAAAAACAAGAGAAGTATCTATACCAAAGAAAATAATATCTCATCTGATGTATGTGACACTAATACATCTGATAGTGATGATGATAGTAATGACCATGATAATAATGAAACCTTATTCATGGCTAAAGAAATAGATAATAATGGTTGATAAAAAGGTAAATTCCTTATGGATGATGAAGAATCAAATGAAGAAGAGGTTTAAGTGAACCTTGAGGTAGAATTGGTAAGTTATATAGAATATTTTAATTTCCAAATAAAGAAGAATAAAAAAACTAAGATCATTGGTTAAGAGTTATGCGGATCAAAATAGTCTCTTTAAAGAAAAACTAAGAAACAACACCAATGAATATGAGGATATCATAAAATATTTGGAAACTCATATTGAAATTTTCATTACAAGTCTTAAGACCAAGGAGGAAGAATTCATCAAGTTTATAACATAAATGGATTCCCTAAAGGCAAAATTGGATCAGGCAATAGTCAAATTGAAGACACATCAAAAATTTGAGAAGACTATTGAAGTCCTTATTGATATTATAAAAATTCAAAGGTCTACACATGACAAGATAGGTCTTGTATTCAAATAATACCAAAGGGAAAACAAGGAGAGTCAAACCTCAAAGAATAATGGATTATCGAGAAATGATGGTACTAACAAAGTTAAAACCTATGCAGAGGCTCTCAAATCTGAGACTCAAGTTAATCATCAACAAATCAAGAAGAAATTGACTCCTTAAAGAGACAACAAAGGGAGAGGTGCATAATTAAAATTTAGATGGACAAGTTATGTGAACCCTTCAATGTTTATTGTTTCTCATGTAATACATAGGGCTGTGGATTATAGACATCATGCTAGAATCAATTCCTCATGGAGGAATATGTTAAATACGCATCTATATAGTATAAGAAAAATTGTATGCTATAATTATGATCAAATAAGGAATATTCTAAAGGAATTGAAGATGAGGCATATAGTGAAGGTTATTAAAGATAAAAGGATACAATCATAGCATTTAAAAGTGGATCAAGAAGTTATACCTTGTGGACAAGGTGAAGGAGGATAAAAAGACTAAAGATGAAGAATCTATGATAGCTCATTCTTCCTTTCCCATTCAATATGAAGTAATGAAATGGTGTATAGATAGTGTTTTCTCAAGACACATGAAAAGGGACAAGAGAAAGTTTATTTCATTAAATAATAATCTTTCAGGAACAATAATATTTGAAGATAACACAACTGCCAATATAGTTGGTAAGGGTATCTTGAGTTTGGACAATGGGAAGACCAAGACATAGAATGTGTTGTATGTGTATATTTTGAAATATAACCTACTTAGTGTAATTCAAATGTGAAACCAAAGACACACATTAACCTTTCATGATAGAGCATGTGAGATAAGGAGAGGAAAATCAAGAGGTCTAATTTCTAATGCTAAGAGGAATGAAAACATTATATATGTATTAAATGAGATCAAAAAGATAAATGTTTTATGATCAATATGGATGAAAGTTTAATATGACATATAAGGTTAGGCCACCTAAACTTTGACAATATGGTCAAGATAAACACTAATAAATCTGAGAAGAACATACCTAAGATCACCTAACCAACAAGCACGCTTTGCAATGCATGTCAATATGGTAAGAAAACTAGAATAAGGTTCAAGTCCAAGGAGTAATCTACTATAATACCTTTAGATTTAATACACATTGATATTTTTGGGCCTACAATAATGCAAAATATTTAAGGAAATGGATACTTCATGTTACTCATAGATGACTACATAAGACTGACTTTGGTAGCATTCTTGAAATAAAATTTAGAATCTCTTGATAAGTTTAAGTCATTCAATGCTCTTGTTGAGAATGAGGAGAATTAAAATATCAAGTGCCTAATATTTGAAAAAGGAGGATATTTTTGGTCTAAAAATTTTGATGACTTTTGTGAGGTCCATAGAATAAGGAGATAGTTCTCAACAGTGAAGACACCTTAGTGGAATGGGGTAGTGGAAAGAAAGAATAAGACAGTTTAAGTTATGGCTAAAAATATGATAAATTAGTCTAGATTATCTGATGGATACTATAGAGAAGCAATGAGCATTGTAGTCTACATCTTGAATAGAGGAAAAATAAGTACTAATGGAAACAAGACCCCTTATGAATTGTGGAAAGGCAGACCTAGTAATGTGGAACACTTTAGAGTGTTTGGAAGTAAATGCTTAATTAAAAGAGATAAGGAAGACTTAGGTAAGTTTGATTCTATGTGTAATGAAGGTATATTCCTAGGATATTCATCAGTAAGCTTAGCCTATAGATGATAAAACAAGAGGTTGCAGAGGATAGTGGAAAGCACCAATGTGAATATTGATGAGATAAAGAAATCACACTCACAATAAAAAGATACATAAGATAATCTAGACTTCAATAATGAAGAGGAAACAATAGATATTGATGAGAAACCTAAATCAAGGGAATGTTTCTGTATTGTCTAAGATTGAACCTAAAAATCTTATAGAAGAAAACAAAGACAAGTTTTGGATAGGTGCTATGAATGGTGAGTTAGACAAATAGAAAAGAATGAAACTTGGGAAATAGTTTTTAGGCCTAAAGACAAGAATGTCATTGGCACTAAATGGTTGTTTAGGAACAAGTTGAATGAATATTGAGAAGTCACTAGGAATAAGGCTAGATTGGTATATAATGGGTATGCCCAAAGAAAAGGGGTAGATTTTTAGGAGACCTTTGCTCCAATAGCAAGATTGGAAGCCTTAAAATTATTTTTAGCATATGTAGGATTCAAAGGGTTCAAGGTGTAACAGATGGATGTCAAATCTACCTTTTTGAATGGTAACTTGGAAGAGGAGATGTACATAAATTAGCCTAAGGGTTTCTCACTATCAGCTAAAAAGGACTATGTTTTCATATTGAAAAAGGCTCTTTGTGGTCTAAAGCAAGCTCCTATAGCTTGGTATGCCAGATTAGATAGGTATCTATTAGACCAGGTTTCAAAAGAGGAGTTGCAGATAGTAATTTATACATAAAGACATTAGATGAAAACTAATTGATAGTAGTTGTCTATGTGGATGACATAATATTTGGTGGAAATAATGAGAATATGACTAAGGCCTTTAAAAATATGATGAATAAGGAGTTTGAGATGTCCATATTGGGAAAACTATCATTATTTCTTGGACTAAAAATCAATTAATCCGAAAGAGGTATATTCATTTCAAAAGCTAAGTACATAAGAGAGATGTTGAATAAATTTGAGATGGAAGATTGCAAGGTTATAAACACACCTATGATCATAGAATGTAAGATAAGCAAGGAAGATGAGTCTCCAAAGGTCAATCAAACTTTATATAGGTCAATTATTATAATTTTGTTATACACCATTGCCTATAGACCTAACATCATGCAAGCCAGTAGGCCTTGTGGGAACATTTCAAGAAGATCTAAAGGAAAGCCATTTTCAAGCAATCAAAATGATACTTAGGTATCTGAAGGGAAGCATTGAGTTTGGGTTGTGGTATCTAAGGAGTAAGGAGTTCAAATTAACAACCTATATAGATGTAGATTGAAGACTTGTCTGCAATTGAAGCACTTAGATTTGTAAGATGATTGTACATAGGAACATATGAGTCATTGATGATTTCAATGTGTGTACTCTCATTGGAATTAATAAATTCCTCTGAAATGTAATTATATGAAGGCTATTGAAGAGAAATAGACTACACAGGAATGGATGTATAATTTGCAATGAGAGTCTAGTAGAATCTCATTCTATATTGGGGGTTGGACAGAAGGAAGAGAACTATCCACCATGTATGTGTCATCACAAAAAATATAATTAGGAGGGGAGACTACAATAGTATTAGAATAGATAATAGGAAGAGGAGGAGGATGTGTGACATAAATAATAGTAGGATCTCTGAAAAGACTCTAAAGAGTACTTCAAATAGTGAAGGGATAGTCTATGTGCTCCACATGGTGGTGTAGATCCCATGAAATGTGTATCAATAAGTGACCATAGGCATAGTCACAAGAGTTGGCCTAGTCATTGTATTGACCTAGGTCAATAGGAATAGAAATCTATCCATATAAAAATGGAAAATGGGTCTTGATCTGTGAGTGAACATTCCATGTACACACAACATAAAGTATAATTAGTCCTCCCAAGAAGGACCACTAGTGTAGATGCAACCTTCCTCTTCTAGAGTCTCTCAAATGGATTTATCATGACTAAGAGAAGACACCAAGGAAGTGTAATACTACACAAAATACTCTAAAATGTTGCTAGAATATTGCATGCTCATGAATAGGACATCATATATAGTTGATAATGCATCCATGTGAGAAACCAGTGCAAGAATCAATATAAATAGTGCATTCTCAGAATAAGTATCGTAAGTATATTAAAAAATTCATCCATGTGTGAGAAATCAATGCATGAGATACAATGCAAAAAGTAATAGGGCCTATAGCTCAGACAACCTCTAAAATATGACACTTTATAACTTTAGTGCATTTACAAAACAAATTAGACCAAAGGAAACAAGATGAAAAAACATGAACTTTTGAAAATTATGGCACACAATTTTGAGTTGTCAATCAAAAGTTATAGCAAATTACATTCCCCATCATTAATGGCATCTTTAATAAATTTGTACTAATAATTTCAATGCTTGAAGGGTTTGAACAAAAATATGCCTTGTAACAACTCATTAGAATTGAAATCAAATCACAGTCCTCTTCTAGTCAACCAAAGTCAAAAACAACACTCATACTTGCCCCTATGTGCTCTCAAGCAAGAAACAAGCCACTTAAGGCAAATTAAAACAACAATAAAAAATAGATTATTTTATAAATAATTTTAGTGTAGAATTTTAGGGTTTTAGACTTTTTCAAAATGAAGTAAAAGGATAAGAGTTTCCATGGGTAAAACTCCAAGTATAAGGAAGCTAATAATAAAAGTCCATGCCCTAAATGAAGCACCTAATTTGTAAGTAAGATGACAAAATAGCTTTTTAGCTATATATTTATAAATGACATCCCAATCTGAATGATGTAATAGTAAAAAATGGTGCCCAAGTCTGTATTTTGGCTGAAGGGAGCAAGAATGATGCCCAAATATGAAATAATGAAGTTTTAGGGTGGTAAAAATGGTGCCCCATCTCAAAAAATGTGATATTTGATGTTCTAAAACCCTAAAATCAGCCAAAAATGCCTTTGATCAATCAAAATATGCCTTAGATCAGTTAAAAATGCCTTGGATCAGCCAAACAAAGCCTTAAATCAGTCAAAAACACCTTGGGTCAGTGAAAAAATGCCTTCGATCAGCTAAAAAATACCTTGGATCAGTCGAAAACACCTTGGGTTAGCTAAAAAATGCCTTGGATCGGTCAAAAATGCCTTAGAAGGTGAGATGCCCTCATGGAAATGAAAACATAGATTTGAATTTGTTCAAATACCAAAATAATCTTCACATCATGAGTATGCCAAACCAGAGCTCTACGTAGTCACAAAGAAGCCACAAAAAAGTGGCAATGGATGTAAATGAACCAGATCTACAAAAAATTGAATCCACCAAATATGAGAACTCCCACAAATCTAAATATTCCTCTCAACAATTCTTATGATAAGACAATATCAAATCTCAAGATTTCATAAAAAATAACAAATTACCAACCAACCAGAGAATCACAAATATGGATTGACACTTTGATACTATATTAGAGTATGATCCCAATCCAAATAAATCAAAGGTGAGGTTAAATGGTCACATGAGACAAGTACAACAAGTATATATCACCAAAGAGTTATACAAAAATGAAGTCACAAAACTAGTATTACACATGACAACCAAAATGGAAAAAGTTCAAATATTCATTAAGTGAGAAAGTTCCTCGAGTGAAGCTTGCATATAGGATTACTAAGTAACTTTTCCATAAATGGTGGTCAAAGACCCCCTAGAATAGAAGTGTAACCCCTCCACAAAAGGTGGTCATAGGATCCCAACATATAAGTGTAACTCCTCCACAAAAGATGGTAAGAGGAGTTACACCCAAGTCTTCTGGTCGAACCTATGAAACTTTTGACAATTTAGGTAGGTAGTGTAAAATAAAACTGGATCCTGGTAATTAGGCCTGATTAGGTACTCATGTACAAATCAATCTCTCATAAAATAGAGAAAATGAGAAAACTAAAATAAAAAAATCATCCCCCATCCCTCCCACCACAAAAAAGAGAGACATAGAAGTGAAGAGGCTAGAAGGCCACCCCTGAAGATGATCTTATTACTGATGTAGACGACACCCCAATAAGATATAGTAGATGAATGAACTTTCTCTTGATGAAGGGTTTGGTAAAGATATCTATAACCTACTCTAAAGACTGAACAAAAATTAGTTCAATGACTTGACCGTGAATAAGCTCTTGAATAAAATTCATGTGAATCTCAATGTGTTTGGTTTACTAGTGTTGAACTAGATTATTGGATATATGTATGGTGCTTTAGTTATCACAATAGATGATGGTGGGATACCTAAAAGGAATGCCAAACTCAGATAGAATCCCCTAAAGCCAAATATCCCCAATAGCTATGTTATTAACTTCTCTATACTCTACCTGTATAGATGATATAGAAATATAATTTTTCTTCTTGGTAAACACCTTGATATGACTAGAACCCAAAGAAAAACTATAACTTAAAGTGGACTTACAATTTCAAGTATTGCTAACCCAATCTAAATTTGAAAAACTAACCAAGTCAACCTCTATGCCAAATTTATACTGAATCCTAAATCTATAAGAGCCCTGAATGTAGTGGAGTATTTATTTGGATTGTTTCTAGTGCAGCTCATATGGATAATAGTCACCTTACTTAGGATAACACTCACCACATCTTTGGAGTATCTATTTGGATTATCTTTTGCATTTCCTTACTTAGGATAACACTCACCACATCTTCAAACTTTAGTTTGGCATTGTTAGACAGAGTTGTTGATTGCCATTACCAAGTTATTCCAGCTTTCAAGCAATGAAAAAATAATAAGAGCCCTAAATTCATCATCAAAGTCAATATTTACATAATGTAACTGACTAGTAATCATGTTAAACTCATTTAAATGATCTGGTACTAAACCATTTATAGACATTTTCATATAAAATAATTTTTTCATCAAAACTATTTTATTTGAGGTAGAGGGTTTTTAATATAACTGACCTAATGTGCTTATAAGACCTTCTATTATATTTTCTTATGATATGTTGAATGCTACAGAAGATGTAAGGCCCAACCATAGATGAAATCCACCCTTTTCTTCTTCCCCACCCCGTATATCAAATCCACTACATCAAGTTGGTGAGCTAACTCAAGGGCTACGGTTGTATTAGTCAATGTGCAAGGAAGTTGAAAAGACTCTCCATTGAATCCATGTACTCAAATTAATGAAAAGTGGGCTCCTCAAAACCAATTTATGGGAACTTTTTTGCCTACGCCCTAAGCTTGTTGCCCATCTGACATTCTAGAAGTGATACCCTGTAGGCTGAGGTCCACAAGAATTGGAGCCATGAACTACTCCAAGAACTCATAGTAGACCCTGATATTTGATATCACATGAGTCCATATAGTTATGGGGACCACTACATTGGAAAAAACCTCTATATCAGAGGTGTTGAGTTGGAGGTACCTAGAAAAGAACTACAAGTTTTGGTACAAAAATCAAGTGTACCAGGAAGGATGAGTACCTAAAGGTACACATCATTGAGAAATCCTCTATCTTTGTCCTCATAGTGGAGGTGATGGATTCATTGAAGTCCATCTCAAACTCCTATCCCTTCTCATCCACACTCATAACATAGAGTGTGCCCAGCTAGAAGTCATTGACATTATCATCAACATCCATGCCCATGATGAAGGCCAACATGGATGGGGTGTCCTTCAACTACTGCATGGGGAAATTCAATAGGGGCATGGGTCGAGGAGGCATCTTTGTGACCTATTTTTTAGGAGATATATGAGGAAGTGTACCTTACTGGAGCACAAAGAATCCTAGACATTCTAGAGGCTTTCAATGTTGTAGATAGTGGCTTTGGAATTGTACCTAAACTGGAGCATCTCTCTAATATTGTCTTCACTTATTTCTACTTATAAATGGCCATTATCAGAAATCACTCTATTATCGATGTTATATCTCTCTATGTAGAGAGAGATAATCTCATAACATGGGTACATATATGACACCATGTATTGTGCCAATGTGCAGTCCTATATTTTGCATCTAAAAGAGCCATATTCTTTCTTACTGATCCTATCCATAATTCAATTGTGTGTACCCTCCTTCAAATTCTTGGGATTTTAGGCTAAATTTGGGTTTAAAATGTCATCTATGAGGTCATTTACCAAAACCCATTTTTTGTACAGTCCCTTGGTTGCCTTTATGATATTTAGAAACTTTTTCTTCACTTGAGTAGGGGATAAAGAATAGGATTTGATTACTTTGTGTCTAGTAGGATGATCTCCACTATTACTTGAATTGTGGGTTCTTTGCTTCAATGGGTGTTTGACACTCTTAGATGAGGACGTAGAGGACTCCATATTTATATATATTTCAACAATTCTTCTTTATTCTTACTTGGATGAATGGATCGATGGTTCTTTTCTATCTTGTTCCACCTGTAAACTCTCTTTCTTCTCTTTCTAATTTTCACCATTCTCTTTCAAAAATCATAAAGTTTTAAGTGTTTGGCACAAAATGAGGGAAGGGATATTTATGCACTAGTGCCAGTAGGTGGACTCATCATGGAAATTCAAAAATAATAATCTTCATAAATGATAAGGGTGGCACGCACACTTGAATATCCATTAGTGAGATATTTTTAATGATTATCATGGGGAATCATGTAAAATAGATCATTTGTCATAAATGGTAGGTAAGGCAGGTAGATAACCATGTTCTAGAGAATGTTTATGAATATTTAGGAAGATTGGGGGAAGGATGCATAGTGATCGAATCAACCACTTATGCCAATGACACTTATTTAAAAAATGAAACAAAAAAAAGAAGGAAAACAAAGTGAAGGGAACAACAACGAGGAAAAGGAAACACATGACAAAAAAAAATAAACTAACTAATTATGTACAAAAGGGGGAAATGATCAACTCAGTTGAAGTGCTTTAAGTTGATCTCATTGATAGGAATCTCTAATGCATTTCCCTCTTGGTCTTCTAATTCAAAAGTGTTTCCCTATCTTTCACTGATAATATGAAATGACCCTCTCCAAAGAGAATCAAACTTTGCATGTCATCCTAGCTTCATAGCTTACTAGTCATATTTGAGAACTAAGTCTCTTGGTTTAAATTTTTGGTCTAATGACTTCTTATCAAACCATCATTTTATCAATTACTGATGGATGATCTTTGCCTCATCTACATGTTCCCTTGTTTATTAGAGTTTGAGTAGTTTGGCAAGCCAAACTTTCACCGCTCCATTTTCATCAATTTCAATAGCCTCTAAGAGTTGTTGCACCAGGATCTTTGATGATACTATCATAATCACTTCCTTCCCATATACAAGTTTATATGAGGAAGTCTTCAAGATTTTTTTGGGAGTGATGTGATCAGCCCATAGTGTCATCTTTATGTGCAAGTGCCACTCTCTCTGCTTGTCATCACTCATCCTCTTGATCAACCTGATCAAATTTTTGTTTTTGGATTCCACAAACATGTTCCCTTATGGGTAATAATTGGATAAAGTCTTTAGGAAAATTCCATTCTGAAGTGTGAATTCAGAGATCTTGGATCTAAGGAAGGCCTTTGCATTATGAAATATTAATATTTTAAGTAGGCCAAACCTAGCAACAAGCTCTTCTAAGAAGCCAAGGATCACATTCTTAGTTGCCTCCTTCGGTGGGACCAATTTAATCCATCAAGTGAAGTAGTTGGTGGCTATCAATATCCATTTATGGCCTACATTAGAGATCAAGTTGATCATCTTGATAAAGTTTAAGCCCTATTATGCAAAGGGATCATTGGTCACAATCGGGTTGAGATGCATGACTAAATTGTTTCTCTTCTCGATGAAGAATTATCATTTTTCATACTTCTTGACTATTTGGTGGTAGTCCAAAAACATGTTCAACCAGTAATATCCTATGTACATGACTTTCATGATGGTATTTTTGGTTGAGAAGTGATTTCTAGGGGGAGAAAAGTGCATATCATAGAGAATTTTATCCAATTGGGGCTTATCAACACATCGAAGGAGATCTCTGTGAAAGTTATTTTTGAATAGGACCCCTTGAAATAACATATATTTAAACCCTTGTAGGCTTTAGAAACACATTTTATGCATGAAGAGGTCATTAGGGTAACTACTGGTCTACATGAAGTGGATTCTATTGGTCACCCAAGACCCATCCACTTTGAATTGGTTCACTAGGGCTAGTTTGGGTACATTTTGATTTTCTATTGGGACATCTATGCACTGAGCTAGGTACTCATAGATCCCTCTCCCATTGAATACCTTTGTCAACCTAACTTCTACATCATGTTCTAGGATCTTGGTGATCTAATTATCCCTATTTTCTGTAATATCTCATTCCATGATGTATTTTTGGACACTAGAGTGTGTCATGTACACCATTATGTTATTCCCTGCCACTAAGTGCCTAAACTTCTTAAGGATTTTAATGATGGTGAAGGCTTGTATCTCTATAAAGTTGTATCTAGTTTCATACCCATGTAATGTTTTAGAGTAGAATGTGATCAGGTGTTCCTCCTTTCCTTCCTCTTCCTTTTCAGTTAGCATGACTGTAAGGCTATGCTCACTCCTATAGACATACATGATGAAGTCCTTGGAAAAGTCAAGGTTAACAATTATGGGTGCAATACATATTATGATTTTTATTTCTTCAAATGATGTTCTTCCTTTGAGTATCCATTTGAAAACATGGTCCCTCTTTAGGATTTGGGTGATTAGCCTAACCAATCCAGCAAAGTCTGATATGAATCTATTAATGAAATTGATCTTTATAATGAAAGATTGGACCCCTTTATTGTTTATTGATAGAGCCAAGTCTCTAATTGCCCTTATCCTCTTTAAATCAATGGTGATCTCATATTTATATACTATGTATCCAAGCATTTTTCCCTAGGGAACACTGAAGACACACTTTTTGGTATTTAAGGACACCCCAACCTCTTGACACCTTTGGAAGACCTTTTCTAAATAGTTGAAGTGGTCTTATTTCCTTTTATAAAATACAATGAGATCATCTAGGTAGATGAGGATGATCTCATTAATTATTCCTTTAAAGGCCACATCCATCACTCGCTAAAATGTTTCCCTCATATTAAAAAGGCTAAAAGGCATCTTCACACACACAAAGGTTCCCCACTTTGTGGTGAAATTAGTTTAGTGTTGATCATCTTATTTCACCCATACTTGGTTATACCCATAGAAACCATCCAACAATGAAAACATCTCCAATCCTGTTACTCTTTGTAGGATTTGCTCCATGGAGGGGAGAGGGTAATGGTATTTCAAGGATGCCTTATTTAGATCTCAAAAATCCACACATAATCAAATTTCTTCGCTCTTCTTTTGCACATAGACTAGGTTAGATACCCAAGTTCAATGCTTGATTAGGTATATGATCTTCAAGTCAATTAGCTTCCTTATCTCCTAGGCCATCACTGACTCAATCTTCAAATTCATCAACCTTTGTTTTTGCCTAATTATCTTGGCTCCTTCCATCAAATCTATGGTGTGTTGAATTACCTCTCGATCATACCCCTTTAGGTCGCCATAAATCCATGAAATGACACCTTTGTATTTGTCACAAAAGGACACTAACCACTCTTTATCTCTCTAAGTAACCTCCTTTTCAACCTTTATCTTTATTCAACCCCCAAAATTGAGCTCATATTAATCAATTTAATCTACAACAAACTTGCATTTGTTCTTATTTACATCATCAAAATTGAAGAGATTCTCCAAGGTGATGAGACCCTTTAGGAGCTTGTTCATTTTCAACTATATAATCTGGTCTCCATAGGCTTCCTTAATTTTTCGCTAAAGTTATTCCACAAAATCATAGGATTATTGGAGGAACATTACAATTTAAGCATCATTTTCAAACACTTACCATTTTTGGTCATTATCTAGGATAGTAAGTCTAATGACTATCCACACTACTTCCTCATTTATGAATAAGTCCATTACTAGGTCAAATTGGGAACCCACTTTTTCCATCCTATCAGCCTCTAAATTCATGGTTCTTGGGATGATCTAAATATTAAAGGCCTCAAAAGCTTCAATTATGTCCCATATGTGGTGGTGATAGGATCTCATACATATATTTTTCATGGTTGCTACCCCTCTTACCTGTCTTACTACTAATTTGGAATCACTGAATACCCTTAGCTACTTAATGCTAATCCACTCAATGAGGCCAAAGCCATGAACTAGGGACTCATTATTTGTACAGGCAAACTAAAACCAAAAGGCTAAGAAGGTCATTTTCTTGAAGGGGATGTTAGTCATAGATCGGCCCCAGAACTGGTCTTACATTTCAAACCATCAAAATGCAGCATCCAAAATTTGGACTTATCCCTAATGTTTTCACTTTGATCTTCTTATTTTTTCATGACCTTAGGGATAACTTGATTTTCATCATGAATAACATATGTTCTAAGTGTCATCATGTCAAAGTTTGTGAATGGGTCACTTTCAATAAATTCATTAATCAAGGCCTCCTCTTCAAGGCTTCTATTGTCAGTTATCCTTTTGTCTTTGAGCATTTCAATGTAGTGCATCTCTATCTTTGAGAAGGAGGTGTGCATTACTTCAAAGTTCACCATTATTTCATCTACTATATGTTTTGACTAAAGAGGTTTGAACAACACCTTCAACTTTAACCCATATTTGGTCCTCAAAATCAAGTGAGACCAATCCAATGATATATATCCACCAATCTTGGTGGTAAAATCTCTTGACAAACATAGCCCATAAGTGGGCCGGATGTCTATCACTGCAATGTCTTGTGATACAGTGATGCTGAAACAAGAGTAAAATGTGAGGGGAAGGTTCTAGATGATCCCTAGGCTTTTAACCTTCTTTCCATATAGCTAAATCACCCCTTTATTTAAGGGTTCATATTTCAATTTTAGCGCCTCAACTTTTTATTTGGGCATCATTGTGGTGCATGTGCCAGAGTCAATCATGAAATTATGTAGCAATATTTTACCTATAATCAAATTTAAGTAGAAAGAGGTGGGTTTTATTTTACTAACCACTTCCTTGGTGTTGATCAATGAAGAGGGTACTCGAGGTTGCATGATTACATTGACTTATTTCCCTTTTTCCTTTGTAGACTTTACAACTAACTTTCTTTGTGTGGGCTTCTCCTTGTCCTCTAAAGCCTCCTCTAGTATATTCTTCTATTTGAGGATAGATAGGCCATCCCAAAGAGAGACATTCATTGATACCTTATTTATTTGCTCAACCATGTTATATGACTTTAGAGATGGGACCTTAGGACTTTTTGCCTTACTTTGTACCACCTAGACCTACTTTAGATAGACCATGTGTGGATGTTGTGGCACTAGAGTCCTTTTGAAGGTTAATTTGGGCCCTTATGAAAGCCTCGAGGCTATCGACCAATCTTTTCTTGGAGCATGTATAGTAGTTCAATTGAATTTGTGTACCTCGATAAACTTATACTTCATTAGCAAAGACTGCATCCTCACCTTCCTTCTATGAGAGAAGTACATGATTTGAAGCTATTTATTCTTCTTTTTATAAGTACATACCCTATATTTATGCCATTAGGATGACGTCTTTGACTCCCAAGGATTGATATGTATAGGCCAAGTCTAGTACATTCCCTTGTCACCTATGATCGATGATCTTCTTTTGTAAGTTGACCCTTAGATAATTTAAATGTCCATGAGGTTCATTACAAGGGAAGCACCATGAGTTAGAATCATTTGCTAATTTATTCTGGCCAACCACCAATTGTTTTTTCACACTTGGTGATCTTGTGTGTAAAGGGTCTAGGACCATAATAATTTGATTTGTTGGTTGCACCTAATGGTTTGGCATTTGGTGGTTCGATCTTTGCCTTTCCTAGTATTGATTCTACTAGTAAGGTAGTCTTCTCTCCTGGTAATTATTTTAAGAAGGATTTAGAGGTACATCCAGTTGCCTCTTGAGATTAATTATCTCAGTGGAAAAGTTCATCAAAATACTCTTCATATCATTCATTTCACCTACCAATGAAGATGTAGTAGATGGGCTCGCCTGAGTGGGTAGTTGCACATATATGGAAGGGTGAGAGGTTCCTGAGGTGCTCAAGATTTATTTTTGTAGAGGTAGAGATATCTTAGGGAACATTGACATTGGTGGTCGAGGAGGGAGTCTTCCTACATCTATCACATTGTTCTCATCCCTTACCATGATTTTATATGCATCTGGTAGTGTCTGCCCTCTAAGTGATTGGATCATGACCCCAATATCAAAATTGAGGGCCTTTAGATAGAAAATAATCACCATGCCCATGGGTGGTTGAGCCATTAATGGGATCCTTTTTCAGGTCTTTTTGAACCTGGTATTAAAATCAACCATAGCCTCTTGTGGGCCCCTCTTGATGGCTATTAACTATTTTAGGAGGGATGATCAGTCCACCTTCTCATTTAAATGCTCAAAGAACTTGTTTTCCAAGTCATCCTAGGTCTTGATCGAGTTGGCTGGCAAAGATTGGTACCAGTCAAGAGCTCATCCTTTGAGGGAGGCTTCTAGTAGCATTAGGGATACATTGTGTGTGTTGATATAGTGCATGGAACACACATTAGCCACATATTGGAGTTGTTCAATCACCATCTTGAAATCTTCTCCCAAAAACTTGGAAAGTGACTTCAAAGCATTGGTGGGGATTGGATCCCATATGAACGAGGGTGTCAGAGGGATAATTGAGCTGCCACTATCCTAGGACATAAAGTTCCTTGGTGTGCCTAGATGTGTCATTTGTTATTATTATTTTTGTTGTGTAACAAAAGACCCTAAAGCTATTTGGTATTCAGGAGCTCCCAAAGGTGTAGTTAGTAGATTCAAATTATTTGTAGTCTATGATCTTGTTATGGGCTTATGGATCATAAACTCAAGCTTCTATTTAATCAAACTGCTAGATAGGATCCCACTGAACTTTCTATAAAATAAAAATGTTGATGTCTAAAACTCTCACTTCAGGTTAAACAACCTCTATGAAAAGATTTACAGATGTGGGACTGAGTACAATCTATAAAGTGACCTCCAATACTTTATAAGCTAGCTCTTCATTCAAATTTGGGGGAAAAGAGATAGGAGAAAGGGGGGAAAATAACATACATAAATAAATCTAAATGGAGGTGATACACCAAAATATTTGAAATAGTTGCTTACACCTGCATAAAATAGCATAAATCCTTAACACTATAGACCATAACAGAGCTTGAAGCATGAATTAAGATCTATAATGCAATCAAATATCTATACTATAGAAGAAAAATACAAGAAATAGAAAATAGAGATAATTTTCCAATCTGAATTAACACAGAACATCACATCCTCTTCATTGTAGATGGGGAACAAAATATAAAAGGCCACAAAGGGAACATACAAAGCATCCAAAACTTATCCATGAGGTGCACCTATTAAGATTGAAAAATAGAAAACCCAAATGTTGTTATCCTAGTCTCTTACAATGGTTACTCATAAGCTAGCAAAAATTGCAAAAAATAATGCCCCTTACAAAGAAATGATCTCTAAATAAATAGGTGAGGTGAATGCTTGAGGCAAATGACACCTGGGCATTCCCTCACTTGCACCCATGATGACGTTGTTGTAACTAAAAGGGGGTCTCAAGCTCATGAGTACAATTGGGCTCCAGATCCCGAATATGATGCAACTACATTCTTTTGTTAAGGCTACTACGCTTGTGAGAAGCAAGGCAGCACCATATGTATACTCTTGGAGCTGTCACACCTATGTTGCATTCAATGACCTTGACCTTCAAAAAATAAGAGATTACACCTTAGGCTAAGCCTAAAGTGTTTCAAAATATTTGCTCAAAAGGGGGGACCCATATTGTTGTCTAATGGTGCTCCTTTAAATTTTGGCAGACCAACATTGCTCCTAGGCAAATGTTGAAGTGACATGTGTCGCACTGGCACTTATCCAGAGAGGCCAGGGTATTCCTTGGTTAGGTTGAGCACGAGGGTGCCACATGTCGAACAGACATTCTTCCAAAGAGAAGTGAGCATTCTCCTACCCAAAATGAGCGTGAGGGTGCCACATGTTGGAAACCGTCTTGATCTTCTCATTAACTGCTTAATGGGACTTGTCTTTCCTTTTGTTAGTTAATGGTACTACTTGGAGACCTGACACAAAATAAAAGGATTTGGAGAGCATGGGGGCACCATGTGCCAAGCTCATGCTCCACCCGAGTGAAAAGAAAGTCTCCTTGAGTCGAATGAGCGTCATGCTGCCATGTGTTAAAAGTGGATGAAGGCTGAAACTTAGGTAAAATTTTGAAAAAGGGAGGTCCAAGAAGAAAGGGACCGAAAGGAGATCTGCCAGAAGGCACCAAGGAACAATGTATCTATCGAGAGAGCCCAAAAAAGAAATGAACTTCTCCAAAATAAAAACGTGAATTATTGATCCACATTAACCCAATTTTTTTTATTTAATGTTCTAATTTTATATGTTATTAACTATTTAATGTTTTAAAACTTGATTAAATTAAGGACAATGGTAACTAGAAATACTAAAGTGTAATAGAATGAAACGAAGATAGTTTTAACTTTAAATTTATCATTTATTTAATCATATTTGTAAAAATACTTTTTATTTGAAAAAATAAAATAAATAATCATGACAATACTATTTACAGTGATAAAATTTCAAATAGGAAATCAATAATAATAAAATTATTTATTAATAATATAAATAATTATATCTGATTAAATATTTATATATAAATTTATGTTGCAGTTTGCTTAAAGTCAACTTATCTATATTAAACAGCAAATGTAACGTAATTCATGATGTATCCTTATTCAAATATTTATAAACTATAATCATTAAGCTTAATGAAATTATTATTTTATATTGATTATAGATATTCGCATGTTCTTATGTTTTTATAAAATATAAGCCCTTGTAATATAATATAATAATTATAAGAACTGATAAATTACAAAATGATACGAAGCGATGACGTTGAGTCTTCAAGACAATTCCGAGTTAGTGCACCAGTAGTTACCTGTATGTCAATGGCGTCATCTTCTTGGTGGTCTGTATCCAATGAAACCTTTCCCTAGGTAAACTGAAATAATTTCTCACGCTGTGGGGATTAAAATTTTCGAAACAGACAAATAGCCAAACTATTTCTTTTATTGTAATGGTGGGCAATATCAGGTCCCACTAGGGTCTTTTTCTTGTGCCGGGAAAGTTCCGGTCTGCAACATGAAAATGTATATAAGAAGCTGTTTACTTCTCAAATTCTCATAATTCCTTCGATATAATTTAGTTGCACTATCTACCATTGATAAATATTTAGTTTTGATTAGAATGGACAAGACAGCCTCTAGCCCGTCTCTGTTTCAGGTGGACACAATGGAATTGAAGAGAATGATGAAAAGAGGAGGCGGCGGCGGAGAAGGAATTGTGGAGGCATCGCCACTTTCAAAGGCACAAAACTCTACTGTTACCATTACCGTGCCTTCCCCTTCCCCGAAGATAGTAACCGAGAAAGATATAGATTACCAGCACAGAGGGCAGTGGCTTCGCGCCGCCGTGCTCGGAGTAAATGAGGGAGTAGTGATGGCCGTCTCCATTATGATGAGCATGGCCGCAGAGAAAACAGCAGACGCAAAGCGGATGGCCGTGTCGGGGCTTACGGTTCTAGTCGTAGGGGCCTGCAGCATGGCCATTGGAGAATTTGTTTCTGTGCAAGCACAACACGACGTAGAGCTAGCAGGCCTGAAGAGAGAAAGGATAGTTAAAAAGTCCTTGAATGGATTCGAACACCCGACCTATGTAACGCTTCCAAACCCTATTGAGGCAGCTTGTGCATCGGCCCTTGCGTTTTCTGCGGGGGCCACGGTGCCTTTAGTCTCTGTGGCTTTTATCAGTCACTACATTATTAGAGTTGGGGTGCTGGCAGCAGTTTCGAGCTTGGCGCTGGTAATGTTTGGGGCAATTGGAGCTTATTTCGGGCGGTCTTCTATAATTAGAGGGGGTGTTAGAATGTTGATAGGAGGATGGATTGCCATGTTCGTAACCTACGGCGTGCGCAGGCTCTTTCACACTAATGAAGTAGAGTAATCTAAAATAACTGTAACGATCTTCCTGCTGTTACATTCCATTATACTAAAGCTATGTTACTATTTTCATTCTATATGTTTAAAGAGTTGTAATAAGCTTCGTGTATATGTAATCTTGTGGATGTGCAGTTTGTAGAACGGGCTTTCAATCTTGGTTTTACAAATGTAATGCGACAGAAGCAGCAAAGTAATGATCTGGTGAATCATAATGATTGGGTGATTCTGGAAATAAGATAGAGGAGTAACAAGATCTGTTGGCTTTAAAGTTTTACTCTATATGTATTTGTTCTTTATTAGCTTTTGTTGTAATCCTCTGTTGGCCCTTAGCCATGTTGTCTCGTTTAGACTTCAGTGTTGTGCTACTTGACTGATCACATCCTGATAAAAAAATACATTAAAATGATATGTATTTCGTACCATGATCCACCTGGCCACTGTTATGTTGTTAGCATGCAATTCATAAAGTGGTGTTAAGGAATAACTTTTCCTACTCTGTCCACTGGTATATCTTAAAGCCATCAAATATCCACTCAAATCTACTAAGCCACAACATACCGATATATCCTTCCATTGAAGTTCTTAATGAAAGATCGATTATAGTCCACCATTAATTTAATAATCTATTTGGCTCACTAAAAACTGTGTAGTCATCATGAGCAAATCCATCTCCATGGATAAATATTTGATTTTGATATTATAGAACCCTCTTTTTTATTTGATGGATTGGAAAATTGAACCAGGGGAACCCTTTCATGGCTAAAAACTATCTGGATGGCTGAACCCTTTGAAATGTAACCCATTATTCCATGGGATGCCTCGTTTTATATCTTTTCCCTTATCAAGAGTGTCCTTTCGGCCATTAATTAATGGAACCACCTTTATATTTAATTGGAGAACCACCCTTAATTGATGGATGGTGGCCACCATGTTTCTCAGATTTTGGTGATTTCGTGTGGCTGCTTCCTTTCTATGTTCACAGTTACTTCTTGGAACTTGGACAATTGTATGGTTGGCTATGTTTGCTTACCATAGTCCACATTCATTCTTCCATGGTTAACATTCCACTTGTGTGTTAATATTTATCAGTTTTCTTGATTTTTTTTTTTCACATCCATTCTTCTATGTTAAGATTCCACTTGTGTGTTAAATATTTGTCATTTTTCTTGATCTTATTTTTTCAATGTGGATTCTTCATTGCGAGGTGTTCACCTATATGGCTTCCATTTAACTAATGGCTTATCATTTTTTTCCATATTTCGTATTATGTGGCCGTCACTTTCTTCTATTTGCTTGAGTATATTTCCATCATAGCTTCCACTATATGGCTTATGATCGTTTCTTTAGTGGTCACACTTTATAATTGAGACATTTTTAATTTAGTGATCACAAAACGTTTGGGATTGATTAACTTCATTTTTCATGGTATTTATTTTGTCTTCTTTTATTTAATTTTAAGATGTAAGTATTTATATGTATTATACATAAATTAATAATTAATTGTATATATAGTGATGACTATCATTAATATTGATCTCAAGATTTGTGTTTACTTGTGAATGTTTATTTTTGAGCTCCTACTTATTATATAGATTCAAATGACAAATTTAATGAATTCAATGTAAAACTCTTATCAACTCATATCATCATTATTATAAACCTTTATTTTTTACATATAAATAAAATTCATAATAGTACTTTTATGGTTTGAAGAGATGAAAATAAATTTAAATCAATCAAATAATTATTTATTATAGCTATAACATATCTATTTTTCCACGATTGAATGTGAAACAATCAAATGGTAGAAGAAAAAAATGTTCCATTCAGATGAAATAACATAATTAACGAATCCAACCTCGATTAATCTTTAATCATGGATCTAATCCAAAGAGAGGAGAGGCAAGGCACTATAAACCTTAAAATATCTCAAGAGAGTTTTGTCTTAATTATACTTCATCTTCTCTCTTCTTCTCAAACCCTAAAATCCACTCTTAAAAATAACAACAAGAATAATAGTAGGTACTACCGATATGTCCCTCAACCCTCATTCATTTTAAATTGAACTAAATGTCTTCTTGCATTGTATAAAAAACCAACGCTCTTTTACACTCTTTGTATTTACACTCTTTGTTTTTGTAGTTTGAAACCATTAGAGTAGTAGTCAAAGAAAGGTCATAAAAGATATATAAAAAAGCAACATTAATAATTAGTAATATCGTTATAGTAAAATGCAACACAAATTGATAGATGACATAGGCATCAACATCCCCATTGTCACTCTCTTGTTTTCCATGCTCGTTGCTTGCTTTACATTCCTTGTTAAACTGATCTAATTGAATTATTGATTTTTTATTTAATGTTTACTAAAGTTTTAAAATTTACCATAGTGTTTTATTGGCACTTCACTTACTCCAAAGTGCTCTCCTTACAAAGGCTTCATATTTTCCCTCTTTTGTCTTTCAAACAATTAGTAAGAATATAAAATTGTATATACATCCATATAAAAAAAATTAAGAGATATAATTACCTTATATTTTTATTAACCTCTTCCATAAATTTGACTCCACTTCTTTTGCTCTATCAACATTTGTATTAAGCCTCTTTTATGCAATTGTTATTCTATAATTGTAAACTCTGCACTACTTATTGAAAGAACTTGTGTTGTATAGTATAATATAATATAATGCAATATCATAAATTTAACATTCTTATTAATTATGTATTTTACATAATTTTTAATTGAAATTAGAATTTAATATAGATATTAATTTATGAGAATTAAATGATTCAATAGTTTATTTAATAATTTAATAAGAAAAATATAAATAAATTATTTATAAATTATTAAATTATAATTGTAATGTGATATTTTAGTATTAATTTTATAACTTCAATTTTTATTTTATATATGATTGATTTTAAGGTACTTATTTATTTATATGTCATTGGCATAAATAAGAAGTTATTGACATGTTTTGTCACATATTTTTATATTTCTTCCTTCTCTCTACCTACTAATTCTATGTTTTTTTGTGTGGTCCCTTTTTTTTAATTTTTATACTATTTTTTATAACTTTGTGTGCCCATAAACTTCTAATATGAATTTAATTTATCTATAAATATAAATGCATCTTAGTGAATTAGGCATTTAGAGATAATATGAGTGTGTTTAGCATAAATTTTGTCACATTGATATATTGAGTATTTATGATAAGTTTATTGATATCAAGAAATCATTTAGATAGCATTCATTAGAGAATTAAAATTCATAGATCGATGACACATTGTATGCAATATTCTATTTACTGATGAATTATGATATTAATTATAGTGCATTTTTTTTTTGTAAACTAAATTAAGAGGCCTAACACATATTAAGGAAGCTCAACATTTCAAGTGTGTATCATTATCCAAAAAGACATATTGTTTCATTAGTTTTTTTTGCAATTTTTTCTACACAATTAATTTTTGGAGAAGAAGTACAATTTGAGAATGATCAGTGTTATATTTTAGAAAATTGGAAGAGGTTTTTAGAACTCTAGACCTACTAAACATTTTTTTTTTTAAAATATTTTGCATGGTTGACACATCCTAGTACCATACCCATTACAATTCTAACACCCAAAAATAGAATTAGATGTTTTGGACAAATTCCTTTATTTGTCACAAGTTTTTGGGGATTCCTTTGTCTTTGGGCAAAACTCAAATTTATATTGTTAGGCTTCAATTATTTTATCCATATCTATAAAAAAGTAAATAAAATTTTAAAATATGGTTTTCTTCATTTATTTCTCTACTTTTGAATAACTATTTAATTTTGTTTTACTATTTAATATTTGTTTAGACCTAGTTAAGTTGTTAAGCCTAACCTATGATGGTAGCGATGGGTAGCGGAGTGTTATAGAGTAAGATGGCAATAAATAATTGATGTTAAATTTTACACCCATCTTATCATTATAGGATACTTTTAGTTTTAAATTATTTTTTAATGTGATTATCATATAATTTTTTTCTTTCAATATTTTAAACATGCAATAAATTATATATATATTTTTTAATAAATATATTTTCAAATTAATTAATATAATATACAATAAATCCTAAGTACCTAAAATATATATGTTTTATTATTTTTCAAATAAATATATTTCTATCAATTAAATATTTATAATATTTATATTATAATTTATTTAAAATCATTTTATCTATATTTAAAAATAAATGTAACATAAAACATGATGTATCTATTTTTATTCAAATATTTACAAAGTATAATCAATAAGATTGAAGAAAACATTAAAATAAATAGATATTGACATATAAATAACATTCTTATATTAATTATAGATACTCGCATGCTCTTTTGTTCCTAGAAAGTTTAACCCTTTTTAATATAATGAAATACTGATATAATAAAATAGAATAAATTTAAATAAAGACCAGTAAATTACATATATGATATGATACAAGGATTGAAGGTCTTACAAACAATTTCAACGTGAGATAATTATTATGTGAGTCCAATTTAAAAGAGAACTAAAATAAATAAAAATTTCTGTAAAATAACAAAAAGTAGGTATTCTCTTTTTTTAAGAGAGTCATGCGAACAATTCTAACTTCATAATCATTATATAACCAGTATTACCTGTATGTCAATGGCGTTATGAAAGCAGCTATTTTGTCTTCTTCTTAGTGATCTGTCTCAAATAAAACCTTTTCCTAGGTAAACTGAAATACGCTGTGATGATTAAAAAATTGGAAAGAGACGAGTAGCAAGCCTGCATTTCTTTTATTGTAATGGCGGGCAATATCGGGTGTATCAGGTCGCACTAGGAACTTTTTCATGTGCCGGTTTGTAACATGAAATTGTAGGGGAAGTTGATGGTGAAGGAGTTTTATGGCGAGCAGAATTTTTTTTAGAAAGATCTGAAATTCTGTTTCTTCATATCATTTGTTGCAAATCTCGGCACTATACTTTTGATGTTGCTGCAATATACAATGATAGGATTGCTCAGCTACCGTCGTGCTTTAGACTGTTGCAGGGACGAAACCCTAATCACATTGTCCGTCTCTATCACCGTTTGTCGATTCTATTCACTACCTTCCATTTTTAACTAATCTCTTCTTTAAATAAGAATCCACTTCTTTTGCTCTATCGACATTTAGATTAAGCCTCTTTTATGCAATTGCTAAGCTATAATCTCAAAATCCTCACACTTATTGAAAAAAATTGTGTTGTATAGTATATTATAATACAATATCATAAATTGAACATTATTATTAATTGTATATTATATATATTTTTTAATTAAAATTATAATTTAATATAGATATTAATTTATGAGAATTAAATGATTTAATAATATATTAAATAAATTTTAAAAAATTATGGATTATTAATTTATAATGATAATGTGGTATTCTGATATTAATTATATACTTTTATTTTTTATTTTTTTATTCATTAATTTTAAGTTATTTACTTATTTTTATGTCATTAGTATAATTTAAGAGTTATTGACATGTTTTGTTACTTTTTTTCATATTCTTTTTTTCTCTCTATTTACTAATTTTATGTTTTTTGTGATCTATTTTTGTTTAGTTTGTATACTATTGTGTATCATTTTATATCCTCATAAGTTCTTAATATGAATTCAATTCATTTATAAATACAAATAAATCTTAGTGTATTAAATATTTAAAATAATATAAAAATGTGTCTAATATAAATATTATCACATTGATAAATTAAATATTTATAAAAAAATTCAGATATCAAAAAAATATTTAAAAAATATTTATTTTCATATTAATATCAAAAACATTTAAAAAAAGATAGAAAGTCTTACAAACAATTTCAACGTGAGATAATTATTATGTAAACCTAATTTAAAAAGAACTAAAATAAATAAAAAATTATGTAAAATAATTAAAATCAGGAATTCTCTCTTTTTGTTAAAGAGTCCTGTGAACAATTCCAACTTCAAAATCATTATATAGATAAGCCCAACGAAGAAAAGACAAGTAGAATAAATAAATAAAAATTATAAACAATTACAAACAGTGGTTGAGAAATAATATATGCAGGCCCAACTCAAAATTAACTTGGTCAATGTATGACAAGACAAAATAACTTTAAGCTATTTTGCACCAGTATTACCTGCCATTGGCGTTATCAAGGCAGCTATTTTGTCTTCTTCTTGGTGATGTGTGTCCAATAAAACCCTTCCCTAGGCAAACTGAAATACGCTCTTAGGATTAGAAAAATGGAAAGAGACGAGTAGGAAGACAGTATTTATTTTATTGTAATGGCGGGCAATACCAGGTGTATCAGGTCCCACTAGGAGCTTCTTCATGTGCCTGGAAAGGTCCGGTTTGCAACATGAAAATGTATATAAGAAGCTGTTTAACTCACATCTTCTCAAAATTTCCCTCGATAAAAATTTAGTATTTATAAAAATGGACAAGACGGCCTCTAGCCCGTCTCTGTTTCAGGTGGACACAATAGAATTGAAGAGAATGATGAAGAAAGGAAGAGAAGGCGGCGGCGGACGAGGTGAAGGAGGAGAAATTGTGGAGGAATCGCCACTTTCAAAGGCACAAAACTCCAGTGTTACTATTACCATGCCGCCGCCTCCGAAGTTAGTAGTGTTGGATGACGTGACGGATTCGAAACCCAACCTATGTAACGCTTCCAAACCCTATTGAGGCAGCTTGGGCACCAGCAGCTTAGGCGGAGCGCTTGTTGCGATGCTGGCAGGAGTTTCGAGTTTCGAGTTTACGGCAATTGAAGCTTATTGTGGGCGGTCTTCTGTAGTGAGAGGAGGTTTTAGAATGTTGATAGGAGGATGGATAGCCATGTTCGTAACCTACGGCGTGCGCAGGCTCTTTCACACTCATGAAGTAAAGTAATATAAAATAACTGCGACGGTTTTCGTGCTGTTACATTCCATTATACGAATGCTACGTTACGATTTTCTTTCTATTTGTTTAAAGAGCTGTAATAAGCTTCGCGTGTATATGTAATCTTGTGGATGTGCAATTTGTAGAACGGGCTTTCAATCATGGTTTTACAACCGTACTGCAATGATCTGGTGAACCTGGGAATAACATACAGAGTAACTCTCAAGATTTTTTGGCTTCAAAGTTTTACTTTGTGCTTCTTCTTTAGTAGCTTCTGTTGTAATCCTCTGTTGTCTTATTCTCAAATCTGCGTCTTCGATCAGTGTTCACCGTAATAACTGGTTCAGGACCTTTTATTTCATTATATTACACACCTTTTTTTTTGTTAAAATACCAAGCTCCATATATGGCAGTAGCTTGGTGATAATGCCGAGGACCCCACTTTGATTTAGTGGGGTGACGTTTGCCATTGTATGAAGCGTGCAAGGCCTCGCTTGTGGTGAAGGAATTGATTAATATCATACACACCATTTTCAAATAACATAGAAAAAAATAAAAAATAAAAGTATTTCGATATAGAGGAGATAAAATAGGGTACTAAATTAATTAGCATATATATTTTAAATAAATTTATGTAAAATATATATTATTTTTCAAGTATTTACAATTCAATATGATATAAGTGTTTTGAGAATGATATTTATTGATATATTTTACATAAATTTATCTAAGATATGTATGGTAGTTAATTATAATGTAGTAAAATTAATTGCGATTATTTATATATTACCTATAAATTAATTGTGATTTTTTTTTTTTTTTTTTTTTTTTTGATAATTTATTTTTAAATTTTTATTACTAAAATTATTTATAAATATATTATAGTAAAATCTATATTGCATATACAATAAAATATATATATTATTTATAAATTAATTATGATTATTTATTATATGATACGGTAAAAGATATAAATTAATTATGATTATTTATATATTATTTATTTATTATCATATGGTGATATTTTTTATGATAATTTCTTTTTATGATTCATTGTTATGATATATATATATATATATATATATATATATATATATATATATATATATATATATATATATATATATATATATATATAAATTAATTATTTTTACAATTTTATTGTTATGATTATTTATAAATGTGATGTAGTAAAATCCATATATATTATTTATAAATTAGTTATTTTTACAATTTTATTATTATAATTATTTATAAATATGATGTAGTAAAATCTATATATTACATATAAATTGATTATGATTATATGTAATTTATTTATTTATTATGATGTGGTAATATTTTTTAAAAATAATGAGAAAAGAAATAATCTTTAAAATCTCAAATATAAAAAGGTTTTATTTTATCTGCACAATACGGAATGACAGTTCAATTTACTTTTTTCTTTACTCTTGTTTAATTTTTATTTGTATTTATATATTTTTTTTTTTTTAAACTGTCATGTTTGTTTTTTTATTTTTTTTATTTAATCATGTCGACTTGGATATAATTAATATATATATATATATATATATTTTAATTTAATTATGTTGACTTGGATATAATTAAATTATTATCTTTTTTATTTTATAATGTTGACATTCAAATAATTAAATACTAACATTCTCAGGCCATTACAACTCTCAACTACCTCCCCTGGATGTCATTATAAAAACACCTATCAGTGTAATAAAATTCGAAACTTCACTCCCAAAAATTCAAACATCCACTAACAATGAATAAATTGAAAGAAGAAAGAGGAAAGAATGAGCTTTAGGAGAAGAGACCTTATTCTTTGGGTTTCTTAGATGAGTAAACTCTCAGCATCCAAAAATAGATTAAACTAATTCTAATATTTCTATTCAAATTATTTTTGTATTTATAATTATCAAAGCATTATCTTAAATAATGCTTTGACAAGTGATCTTTAATATAAACATAGTTCTTGGTTGTAATCGAATGTTCCTGTCAATATTAAATTAGTCACTCATTTAATTTTTTACATCAACATCATATTCCTTACTTTTTATATTTATGAAACACACAATCTCACCAATATATGATATCCCACATGAATAATTAATTTTATAAACCCTATTTCTAAAATTGATTTCTATGTTTTCCTTAGAAGAGTTGATCAATATCTCGAGATTTTTAACTTTACATTAAAAGTATATATAACAATATCTCTAAATTTTTTAGATATATCTCTTGCTAACATAGGAAATTAAATAGTGTGTATTAACAATCTCCTCCTCTATTTTCACAAGCAAATATATCAAGAAAATACAAAACTACGTGGAATTTTCAGAATGTATTTATTGAAATCATATTTCTAGCTACTTATTTACCTTAATACTTACATGTCTTATTTTTTTGAGAATAACATAATATATGAATTGACCTAAAATTAGAATCCACTTGGTTTTTTGGGGTAAGGTATGTCTACTAGAATATCTTGGAGGATTAGGCTTAAGGAGGCTAAAAAAGGGTGAACCAAGCTTTGATCTCTAAATTAGGTTGGAGATTCATTATTGAGACAAATCAGTGGACATCGATATAAAAATCTAAATACTTTGAAGCTAGAGAAAGTTCCATATTTCTAAATGAAAATCAATATTTTTAGAGGATCTTCCTTTTGAAATTAATTAATTAGTAGCGAAGATCTCATTATCAAAGGAAGCAAATGGAAGATATGAAGTAAGGAGAAGACTATTTTTTTGAAAGACCATTTTATTTCAGACTGCCCCTTAATAGATTTGGTTCCATGGCATCAAATTAGTATTATAGTTCAGAATATCTTTGCTACTAAAGTAGTTGATTACATCCTAATTTTTTATGATGGCAAAGATAAAGTTCAAATCCAAGTTGACAATTTAAATATTAAAGAAAATGCCATTGTTAAAGATTTAAATTTTATTCTCAAGGGTTATTATATCCCCAACATACATAAATAAGATGAAATAAATTGGGATAAATCAATAGAGAATAATTATAATGCGAAATTTGGTTATGAATTATTGGTAAAAAGACTTGATGATGGATTTCATTGGAGTAGGATTTGGTTCAAAGAAAATAATCTTATAGTGAAAATATTTCTCTGTATCATTATTCATAATAAAATTCTCACCACAGATAATCTTAAAAAAATTGTACTTATTTTTGTCAATAGATATCCTTTGTACGAACAAGGGGAGGAATTAGGTTTTCTTTTAGTCTTAGACTACCCTTTTGCTTTCAAAGTGTGGGGTACAATTCTTAGTACCTTTTAGATGGTTCAGGTCCATCCTCTGTCACTTATTAAGCTTTGGCATAGTTGGAAATCTCCCTTCAAAAGTGAAGCACTAAAGAAGATATCCACTCTCCCCAAACCTTGTGGGGTATTCAGAAGGAAAAAAATAATTGAATGTTCAAGAACTATAAAAGTTTCAACTTGAGAGTGATAATTAATATTAAAAACTTTATGATGGAGAATTTGAAGTTTTATAACAACATTAATAAATTCACATGTGGTGCATAAAAATCAATTATTTCTAGGAAGTGGGATTTAGACCTTATAGGTGCTCCTATGGTTGATCCAAGAATTGAGTGGAATAAGTGTACTAAATGACTTGCACCTTCTCTAGGCCAAGTAAAATTAAATTTTGATGGATCTTGGAAAGGCAATCTTGGGAGAGCTGGAGAAGGAGGAATTCTAAGAAACTCTAAGGGTGAAGTAATTTCAGCCTATGCAGGGAGTATGGGAATACAAACAAACCACTAGGCTAAAGATAGAGATTTACTATGGGGGCTATAGTTGGTGAAAGAGTTAGGGGTGAATCATTTAGAACTAGAAGGTGGATCTCTCAATGTCATCTATAATCTTTTGAAAAATAATTTTTCAAACTAGAGTGTTAGTAACATATTGGAGGAGGTATTTGAGATCATAAACTCTTTGGATGATATTAGAATCCAACACATATATAGAGAAGGGAATCAACTAGTGGATTGGTTTTCAAATATAGGTATGGATTCTAATAACTTAAAGAAATGAAATCTAAATAAAAAATGATGGATGTCATAATCCAAAAAATCAATCAGGAACTTTATACTTCTATACCCAAAGAAGGAGATCTTTAGAGTGTGACCTTGAAGGATTTATTCCCTTTATTTTAAGTTGCAAGAAGTTTGATTTAAATATGATTCAATCATGTCTAAGTTTGTTAGCCATGTTACTTGAAGAGTGGGCATGTATTCATACCAAAAAGGTCTTCAATAAACACTTGTCTTCTAAAAAATATTTTTTATTAACATCTTAAAACAAAGATGAGATTCCTCCATGTTAAATATTAGATGGAGGTGGGATAATGATGAATTGGATGCTTGTATTAAAACTCATCTGCAAATGTGCATTGTGGATTTCATCATAATTAATCACCTTAGGCTAATAGATTAATCATATCCCCTAGCAAGAGTATTTATTTATTTAAAATGAGAAAACCTTTCATTTCTATGTCTTATCTACATAGTTACAATTTTGGGAGATTTGGGGAAC
The DNA here is from genome assembly GCA_037957365.1 of Torreya grandis. Classification (NCBI taxonomy): domain Eukaryota; kingdom Viridiplantae; phylum Streptophyta; class Pinopsida; order Cupressales; family Taxaceae; genus Torreya; species Torreya grandis. The sequence continues at coordinate 4,351,374 of JARHVA010000548.1, read as the reverse complement.
AAACAAAATGGGAGAAGACCTTTGTTAGGTAGAACCATCCTCAGATGAGACGTTGGCTAGAGACCACAAGTTGTGGGAGATATTTTAGGTTAGAGGATTTTAAAATTTCATCTAAAAAATTATGGGATATGACACCCATGTTTCCAGGAAGTTTGTTGAGGGATGGAATGATAGAGTTGTCAAGATCCAAGAGATTCAATTCAAGGTAACTAAGAAGCTCATTGGCCATGTTACTGAGAATGAAAACGAATGGAAGAAAGTTTTAAAAGACCAATAGAAATACCAAGGGAGAAATCAAGATTTTTTTTGGTTGGGAGGAGGAACTATATCCATTACATCATGGTTATCTCAAAGATTACATCTTTTTGACCCTTTAATGTTATAGCCAAATAGATTATGAAATTCATTACATTAGATGAAGGTTCAATTCGGTTATTACATTTTATTTTGTTTTCTTTAATCTATTTATAAATTAATAATTGGTTAGCATCCATATTACATTATGTGTTTGTTAATGTATGTCTTACTTACACTTGGTATAAAGCATAGTTAGCTGTCGTAGATACCAGGAGTCTACTCAACTTAGCATGAGAGTATTAAGAAATCTGATTTACCACCACTTCTTGTTAAGTGTGAATTATTGTCAACGCCACTAATTGTGGATGCCAGTTTGTTTTACTCTCCTATATATACACACCTTTTCTGCTTAATAGATAAGCCGGTTCATCTCATTTCATGTATTTTGCATATTATATTTTTTATTGATCTCACAGGTTTAACGTGCGATTGGCAAACATTCGTGGCTCACCAATACAGGGATTCACATCAAAAATTCTGTGGAAATTCTTCATGGCATCAGAGCAATCTGAGTTTGATGGTCAAGTTTGGTATTGTTGAGATTCTTCATTGAAAATGATAGTGCGTATTTTTTTGGGTTGTCGTGTGTTGTGTCCTTCCATGCGTAGGCAGCTCTCTTATAGCATATTGTGAGGTCATTGTTTCATCTTGTTTACTGATCCATGAAGACTGGCAAGCCATATATGGTCAGATTCTCTCTGGTAATAGCTGAGATAAATGCAGGATGGAGATTTGTGCTATACGGTCAACGGGAACTCTGTTGCACACTCTACACCATCGACCTGCATATGGAGATCAATGCCATTATTCAGAACATTGTTAAGGTTGTTTAGATCTTATATATGCCTGTTGTTTTTTAGCATTGTCTTTCATCTGGTCTTAGCCGTTCTATGCAGCACCAAGCCCGAACCCCAGAACTCTCCCATTTTACAAATACAATCTGGAAAAGTGTCAATCCTGTAGCAGCCATGACCCTGGTATATCCGCCCCCGTAACGGAGTTGCATCGAAAGGGTGAGAGAGAATCTTACTGTCATAGCTGTACAGATACCTTACGCAATACATGTCCAGGTTATCAACGGATTTCACTGAGACCTCAACGTCAGATAACTCTTCGATTCCCAGGGACGGACAGAAGGAAAATAAAAGAGCGTGAGCTTGGAGCGAATGGTTAGAAGCTTATATCTGCTAATAGAGAGGTCTATAGTTTGAATCCTACCTTTATTTTATGACTGAAACTGTCTTTTCTGGTCAAGTGCATTCCAATTTTTAGTGCAAATAAATAGAATTTAAATATCATGTATTTTTTATTGGTCACTTGGAATGGAGTGTCAGTTTTTGGAAAAGTGCTTATGTTTTTAAGTCTAATCCATTGGGAATGATTTCACTCTATTTCTATAAAGCGGTATTTTTCATTCTAAATTAGTTAAATTTATGCATTAATAATATGAAGTGTCAAAATTTAGGAGGGTCTAAAATTGAATTAAGGGGGGTTTTGTATCACGTGCATTTATGTATTTTTTTTAAACATTTTTTTATCACACATCTAATTTTTGAAATAACAACTTTTAAGCATGGATTCAAATTAAACTATTACACTCTTAAACACCTTTCAATTTTCATAATTTGAAATGTAATGTTACACTTTTGCTAACAATGGCTAATGAAAAAGAACCTACTACTAATAAAACTAAATAAAAATGATTTAACTAATGTGATCAAGTCTTCAGGTTTTATGTCTTGATCTATTTCCATAACTCTTATTTCATATAGAATCCTTGAAAACATGTGATGAAGTTTGGCATGCTTTGAACAAACTTTTTTGGAAGGTAGATGAAATGAGAGGACATGAGTTAGAAAGTGTACTCATTAGCTTCAGTCCTAGTTCATTTGACAGCGTACATGATTACTTCACTAAGTTCAAGTCATTAAGATTACAATTGAAAGAATGGAAAATAGAGAAAAAGGAGTATCAACTCATTCTTTCTGCTCTCTCCAAACTAGGTCATGATTATTTTGTGTTTGTATCTACCTTCCACTCCACGAAGAGAGCTCTTGGACACACATGAAAAATGTAATATCTCGATAAATTTAATACCAACTTAACTAGGACACGAGAAGTTAATATAAATGGTCAGTTTGAAGTCCACAAAACCTCAATCCCTAATTGTTGGAAATGATAAAAAAACAACATTTTTAAAACTATAGAGGGGAGAAGGAACACACTCAGAAGTACAAGGAGACCAAGAAAGATCAAATAAATGAAATCTAAAAATCCAACACTGAAACTTATTCTCATCAAGGGAACCTAAGAAAGAAAAAGCTAAGTGCACATATTGCAAGAAACTTGGTAATGATGAGCAAAAATATATGAAGAAACAGATCGACCACATGAAATATGTTCTTAAGAAGAATAACATAGGGGTTCCTAACTCTATTAAAGATTCCTCATCAAACCAAGAAACTTCTAAGGCAAAGGAAAAAGAGAAATCTAAGGGAAAGGCTTTAGTTGGAGTATCATCTTTAACACCTTCATCTTGGATTATTGATTATAATGTGTCACATCACATGGGTTATTCAAAGGTTGAGTTTTCTTCCTTAGAGCCTTATAGTATGCCTTCTATCTTTTTGGGTTATGACACTTCGACAACAGTTATAGGTAGAGGGTTAGTTGAAGTTGAAGGTGGAACATTCACAAATGTTCTAAGTGTACCTTCTCTTTAAACTAATCTCTTATCAATATACTAGATTACCCACATAGGAAAAGGCATGAGAGTTTCTTTCTCTCTAGATTCAATTAAGGTTTGAGAGTTACATAACAACAATTTTGTAGATTTCAGAGGGGAAACTCACTAAGCTAGGTTATACACCTTCTCAAATTTTGCACTTGATGTTTCTCCAATAGAATTAGTTACTCATACAAATGGAGTAAAACAATTATGGCATGAGCAATTTGACCACCTTAACTACTACTACCTTGAGTAACTAAGTCAATAGGATATGGTCATAGGGTTTCCTAGAGTCAAATTTTCTAAAGGGTTTTGTCAGGGTTGTATCCTTGGAAAACACCATAAAGAAAAATTTGATAAAAACTAATCATGGAGGGATACACAAGTCTTAGATCTTGTTCACAATGATGTATCAGGGGCATTCCCCCATCCATATTTACCAAGGTTAGGTATGTCTTCACCTTCATAGATGACTTCTCCAGATTCACATGGGTCTACTTCTTTTGGCAAAAATATGATGTCTTTGATAACTTTCAAGACTTAAAATATCCTACTAAAAAATTATCAGGGAATGCCATCAAAGTTCATCAAATTGATAATAAGGGTGAGTATGTGAACAATAATTTTATACATTAGAGGGGATAAACTTGTAGTGGATAGTTCCTTACACTCCCCAATAGAATGGTGCGGCTAAATGTAAGAATAGATCCTTGAAATAAATGGCCACCTATATGATACACTCCAAGGACCTTACACCATAGTACTGGGCAAAATCAATTCAACTATTCTTGTTACATTCAAAAAAGGGATCTTCATAAAGCCTTGAAGGGTCTCACTCCCTTTGAAGCATGAACAGGTAGGAAACCATCAGTTGAGCACTTCAAGGTTTTCATATCTCTAGCCATGGCATGTATACCAAAGGAAAAAATTCAAGGAAATGGATCCTTAGTCCAAACTTTGCATGTTTTTAGGTTATCCATATGGTGTGAAAGGTTAACTCATCCTCCACTTGATCACAAATGAGTTGTTCATTGAGATAAGTATTAAGTTTCAGGATAGTCTCGTTGATTCCACACTCAACATTTTTAATCATATTATGGACTCACTTGAATTTGATGATTCTTCTGAAGATTCATATCATCCATGATAGATTCTTGAGGTAGTGTCTTATTCTTTTAGTTATGACATTGATGGGGATTCATCCTCTTCCTCATCAGGACTTGCTTTGGAGGTTTAAATTTCAACACCTGACTCACATCTCATCCTTTTTGAGAGAGAAAGACATATTAAAGTGCAGGTAATCAGGTAGAGGATCCAATAGATAGGAGACATATATGGTTAGACTATCAAAATGAGCCATAACTTACTTTGCCTCAGCCTTTGATCTATAGACATTTATAGAGGCTTCAAGGATACTTGTGTTGGATATTTTAAGCATGAGGAATATGATTCCCTAATGATAAATCACACTTGGTATTTGACACCACTTCCTAATGAAAGGAAGATTATTTTATGTAGGTGGATATATCAAACCAAGTTTGCAGTAGATGGATCAATTGACTGTTGAGTATTGTCATTGATGTCAAAGGTAATCTTGTATGAGGGTGATGTCAAAGGTGACTAAGCCTATTTGATAGTGTTTTGATGTGATAAGGGGAATTAAGAGATTGAAGGATGTTTTCATGAAAGATAATTTGAAGCTAGCTAATATCTTATTTTTACATGAAAGTACAAGTCATTGATGTCAAAGTTTCATAGGAAGCCTAGTCATAACATGAAGAGCTATGTGCATGAAAATGAATGAACATAGGAATGTGAAGGTTTTATGTCACTACTTGATCATGTATGTGAGGCATTGAATCATTTATGAGATTTTTAGGGTGAGCTTATAGGAGTAGGAGTTTCAAACTAAACCTACACTTAGACCTCTCTTAGACCCTGCCTGGCCTAATGAGGTATGAAGATCATATTTCAAGAAAATTATTCATATGTGAGCATGGAAATAGGTGATATAAGTTGTTTTATGTATGTTCACAAAGTTTTAGGTGATAGTTTAAATTAAATTACATGAAACACTATTTTAGGCCTTCTCCAGTTCATAGAATGACGTCTCAAGACCTAAGAATCACTTTCAAATGTTCATTGGCATGTGTAACCTATGCATGAGAGCATGAGATGTTAAGGAGAGACTAAGAAGCTTCCTATTTAGCATCTCTAGGCATTGGTTTTAGATTTAAGAGGCAGTCCTTTATGAACAATTCTTAACACCAAACCCTGTGTTAAACCTCCTTAAAACCCTAATAAGGACCTGATGTGAAATATCTTATTCAAATTAACTCAAAATTAATTTAAATTCCTATAGATCTTAGATTATGTATTCAAATCTCCAAAGTACCTCTAGGTGGTTGTGGTTTTGGTTAGTCAGATAAGAGAGAAAATTCACAGATACAGGCTTATTTGTCAAGAAGTTGTAGCTCTTAAAATTTTCATTGGTCAAGAAAATAAAATGAATGTGATAATAATCCAAAAACTCATTTTTCATGTCCATGATTATTTTTGGATAGGTTATATCCTTCAAGTGATCTAATTTAGTTATCCTAGGTAGAGACGAGAAGATAGATTTGAGGGTATAAACATGTCAAATTGATGAAATAAAATGAATTAAGAGTTTATCTATGACTTTTAATTTATTTTAATTCTTGGAAGAAGTTTTGGAGATCAATGAATATGGTGAAAAGTTTCTCACAAAATGACCTATTTGGTTCAGATAAAACTGTGTGATATATGGTAAAGAAATTGGTCTACAAGACCAATATTTGGCATTAAACCATATGAATTTTTAATCTGAGAATTATTTTTATATCTCATAGGACCATTTACATGCATCATAAATTATTAAAATTGTCTACAAAGGTGATGGATTTCCAAGTCACCATGACAAGTCCTTGAGGTAAATTGGTATTTTTAAGTGAGTGAGTTACAGAGAAGTTCTTGAATATTTTCATCCTAAGTAAAAGTGTAAAACAAATTTGGTGATGACAATAAGGTCATGGAGAACCTATCTACATGTTCCATTTGTAATATTTTAGTATCCTAAGATTATTTGAGCCTCATTTTGCCAAGACAAACTTTTAAGGTACACAGGCCTAATAGGGAATTTGGTCCTAAAGGAGTTTACATGGTATGAATGAAAGACATAGGTCTAATAATGCATGTAAGAGTTCATTATAGGTATGTTTATAATTTAATTAATGGTTTTAAGTTGTTGGAGAAGGTCATTTAGGCCCAAGAGAATCAAGCTTTGATGCTAAGAAGATATACCTAACGCAATTAGGTCTCCATGAGGCCTAAAAGAGAAACGAGGACTAAATGAATTTTTATAGATGAAAATGGGTCCAAATTTCATTTGAATAATGTTCATAAGATTTTATAAGACCTATTCTATGTCTGAACTAAGAGGTTGAAGGTGTGTGACCGACCAAGTGGTGTATGACTGTGAGACTTGTATATATACAAGGTAGTTTAGGGGCTATTTTGATATATGTATTGAAGTGAATAAAATATTTTTTGGTAGAAAACAAGATATTGAAATGAGATCATAATATTATATCATATGTGTGTTTATCTAAATTTCATGAGGTCAATGATTTGGTTAGGATTCACCTAGGGATTTTCCTTGCAAGTATGTGCTTGTTAAAGCCTAGTCAAGTGGGTGGTTGACTTCACTAGGGTTGGTTCTCCAAGTTGAGATGGTTCTCAATATAATTTTGTATTTTTTGTTAAAGGATAGTAGTCCATTTTTATGGATCATAATGGGTTTTCCTCATCTTGAGGTTTTCCCACTCATATATTGTGTTTTCTTGTGTTGTGTTCATGGGAATGGTCTTTATGCATTACTAGATCTTGATGTTGCTTTCATAGTTAATGAATGATTGGTCATAATTGAAAGAAAGTTTTTGGTGAAATAATTCAACCCACCTCTCAATGATTCTTCTTCTAATAATTGGTATCAGAGCCTAGTCATTTGAATCATGCCTAACAGCTTAAAGGAGATTCTAAAAGCACAAGCATGTCTAGTCATTAGGTACAAGGAGGTTTCTTAACCAATAAATATCCTCTCTTTAGTGGGAATAACTATGAATTAAGACTTCATAATTAATAATTATCGAATAAATATCCTCTCTTTAGTGGGAATAACTAGGATATGACATATGGAAATCCATTGTTGATGGATTCACTCCACCTTCTACACCGCCAACTAATGCAACAGGCAAGAAGGCAAGTGAGAAAAAATATAAGGAAATGAATGAAATCTTATGTGATCTTTCAGAGGCAAAATTTATAAAGGTCATGCATTGTGATACAACCAAAGGGATTTATGAAAATTTACAAACCATAAATGAAGGAGACACTAGATTCAAGTTCACAAAGTTGCAGACCCACTGAAGGTAGTTTGAAAGTTTGAGAGTGAATTAAGATGAAAACATTGCATCTTATATGTTAATAGCATATGAAGTGGTAAATTTCATCATAGGCCTAGGAGATAAGTTGGAAGAATAAAAACATAGTACAAAAGGTATTGATATCTTTGACATCTAAGTTGTATTCAAAGGTATCTGTTGTGGAGGAGATCAAAGATCTTAACATACTATAGATGGATGAGCTTCATGGCATCTTGACTACTTATGAAATGAGAACAAGTGATGGAAGACCTTCCAAGAAGTAAGTTGCATTAAAAGCTGAGAAAAAGTCACAAGGTAAGAAGGCCAAGGATGATGCTGACACAAGCATTGATGATGACAAGATAGAAGCCATGTTTGTCAAAAAACTAAGAAAAGGATCAAGTAATTATAAGGGAAAATTACCATTCAAATACTTTAAATTTGGTAATATTGGTCACTTTTCCTCTAAATGTCCTAATAAGGATAAGACTAAACATGATGAAGAACATGATGGACATCATGGTGATGATAAGAGGGTCTATAAGCTTGACAAGAGAAAAAAGGGTTTCAGGAAGTATGAAGGCAAGAAAGGGTCATTAAAAAACAAGAGAAGTTTCTATACCAAAGAATATAATATCTCATCTGATGTAAGTGACACTAATACATCTGATAGTGATGATGATAGTAATGACCATGATAATAATGAAACCTTATTCATGGCTATAGAAATAGATAATAATGGTTGATAAAAAGGGAAATTCCTTATGGATGATGAAGAATCAAATGAAGAAGAGGTTTAAGTGAACCTTGAGGTAGAATTGGTAAGTTATATAGAAGAGTTGAATTTCCAAAGAAAGAAGAATAAAAAACTAAGATCATTGGTTAAGAGTTATGCGGATCAAAATAGTCTCTTTAAAGAAAAACTAAGAAACAACACCAATGAATATGAGGAGATCATAAAATAGTTATAAACTCATATTGAAATTGTCATTACAAGTCTTAAGACCAAGGAGGAAGAATTCATCAAGTTTATAACATAAATGGATTCCCTAAAGGTAAAATTGGATCAGGCAATAGTCAAATTGAAGACACATCAAAAATTTGAGAAGACTATTGAAGTCCTTATTGATATTCTAAAAATTCAAAGGTCTACACATGACAAGATAGGTCTTGTATTCAAATAATACCAAAGGGAAAACAAGGAGAGTCAAACCTCAAAGAATAATGGATCATCAAGAAATGATGGTACTAACAAAGTTAAAACCTATGCAGAGGCTCTCAAATATTGAGACTCAAGTTAATCATCAACAAATCAAGAAGAACTTGACTCCTTAAAGAGACAACAAAGGGAGAGGTGTCATTAAAATTTAGATAGACAAGTTATGTGAACCCTTCAATGGTTATTTTTTCTCATGCAATACATAGGGCTGTGGATTATAGACATCATGCTAGAATCAATTCCTCATGGAGGAATATGTTAAATACACAGCTATATAGTATAAGAAAAATTATATGCTATAATTATGATCAAATAAGGAATATTCTAAGGGAATTGAAGATGAGGCATATAATGAAGGTTATTAAAGATAAAAGGGTATACAATCATAGCATTGAAAAGTGGATCAAGAAGTTATACCTTGTGGACAAGGTGAAGGAGGATAAAAAGACTAAAGATGAAGAATCTATGATAGCTCATCCTTCCTTTCACATTCAATATGAAGTAATGAAATGGTGTATAGATAGTGTTTTCTCAAGACACATGACAAGGGACAAGAGAAAGTTTATTTCATTAAAGAATAATCTTTCAGGAACAATAATATTTGAAGATAACACAACTGCCAATATAGTTGGTAAGGGTATCTTGAGTTTGGACAATGGGAAGACCAAGACATAGAATGTGTTGTATGTGTATGTTTTGAAATATAACCTACTTAGTGTAATTCAAATGTGAAACCAAAGACACACACTAACCTTTCATGATAGAGCATGTGAGATAAGGAGAGGAAAATCAAGAAGTCTAATTTCTAATGCTAAGAGGAATGAAAACATTATATATGTATTAAATGAGATCAAGAAGATAAATGCTTTATGATCAAGATGGATGAAAGTTTACTATGACATAGAAGGTTAGGCCACCTAAACTTTGACAATATGGTCAAGATAAACACTAATAAATCTAAGAAGAACATTCCTAAGATCACCTAACCAACAAACACACTTTGCAATGCATGTCAATATGGTAAGAAAACTAGAATAAGGTTCAAGTCCAAGGAGTAATCTACTATAATACCTTTAGATTTAATACACACTGATCTTTGTGGGCCTACAATAATGCAAAATATTTAAGGAAATGGATACTTCATGTTACTCATAGATGACTACATAAGAATGACTTGGGTAGCATTCTTGAAATAAAATTTAGAATCTCTTGATAAGTTTAAGTCATTCAAGGCTCTTGTTGAGAATGAGGAGAATTAAAATATCAAGTGCCTAATATCTGAAAAAGGAGGAGATTTTTGGTCTAATAAGTTTGATGACTTTTGTGAGGTCCATAGAATAAGGAGATAGTTCTCAACAATGAAGACACCTTAGTAGAATGGGGTAGTGGAAAGAAAGAATAAGACAGTTTAAGTTATGGCAAAAAATATGCTAAATTAGTCTAGATTATCTGATGGATACTATAGAGAAGCAATGAGCATTGTAGTCTACATCTTGAATAGAGGACAAATAAGTACTAATGGAAACAAGACCCCTTATGAATTGTGGAAAGGCAGACCTAGTAATGTGGAACACTTTAGAGTGTTTGGAAGTAAATGCTTAATTAAAAGAGATAAGGAAGACTTAGGTAAGTTTTATTCTATGTGTAATGAAGGTATATTCCTAGGATATTCATTAGTAAGCTTAGCCTATAGATGCTAAGACAAGATGTTGCAGAAGATAGTGGAAAGCACCAATGTAAATATTGATGAGATAAAGAAATCACACTCACAATAAAAGGATACATAAGATAATCTAGACTTCAATAATGAAGAGGAAACAATAGATATTGATGAGGAGGAATGAAAAGTTGAATAAAGACAAGACTCAAAAGGCCCCTCAAGATAGATTCAAAGAGATCATCCTAAATCATAAATCATTGTAAATAAGGATGCAAGTATGCAAATAAGAAGAAGGTTGTTAAGTAACCTAAATCAAGAGAATGTTTTTCTATTGTCTAAGATTGAACCTAAAAATCTTAGAGAAGAAAACAAAGACAAGTTTTGGATAGGTGCTATGAATGGTGAGTTAGACAAATAGAAAAGAATGAAACTTGGGAACTAGTTTTTAGGCCTAAAGACAAGAATGTCACTAGCACTAAATGGTTGTTTAGGAACAAGTTGAATGAATATTGAGAAGTCACTAGGAATAAGGCCAGATTGGTATACAATGGGTATGCCCAAGGAAAAGGGGTAGATTTTTAGGATACCTTTGCTCTAGTAGCAAGATTGGAAGCCTTAAAATTATTTTTAGCATATGTAGGATTCAAAGGGTTGAAGGTGTAACAGATGGATGTCAAATCTACCTTTTTGAATGGGAATTTGGAAGAGGAAATGTACATAAATTAGCCTAAGGGTTTCTCACTATCAGCTAACAAGGACTATGTTTGCATATTGAAAAAGGCTCTTTGTGGTCTAAAGCATGCTTTTATAGCTTGGTATGCCAGATTAGATAGGTATCTATTAGACCAAGGTTTCAAAAGAGGAGTTACAGATATTAATTTATACATAAAGACATTAGATGAAAACTAATTGATAGTAGTTGTCTATGTGGATGACATAATATTTGGTGGAAATAATGAGAATATGACTAAGGCCTTTGCAAAAATGATGAATAAGGAGTTTGAGATGTCCATTTTGGGAAAACTATCATTATTTCTTGGACTAAAAATCAATTAATCAGAAAGAGGTATATTCATTTCAAAAGCTAAGTACATAAGAGAGATGTTGAATAAATTTGAGATGGAAGATTTCAAGGTTATAAAGACACCTATGATCATAGAATATAAGATAAGCAAGGAAGATGAGTCTCCAAAGGTCAATCAAACTTTAAATAGGTCAATTATTATAATTTTGTTATACACCATTTCCTATAGACCTAACATCATGCAAGTAGTAGGCCTTGTGGGAACATTCCAAGAAGATCTAAAAGAAAACCATTTGCAAGCAATCAAAATGATACTTAGGTATCTGAAGGGAAGCATTGAGTTTGGGTTGTGGTATCCAAGGAGTAAGGAGTTCAAATTAACAACCTATATAGATGTAGATTGAAGACTTGTCTGCAATTGAAGCACTTAGATTTGTAAGATGATTGTACACAGAAACATATGAGTCATTGATGCTTTCAATGTGTGTACTCTCATTTGAATTAATAAATTCCTCTGAAATGTAATTATATGAAGGCTATAGAAGAGAAATAAACTACACAGGAATGGATGTATAATTTGCAATGAGACAACTAAGGTCTAGCAGAATCTCATTCTATAGTGGGGGTTGGACAGAAGGAAGAGAACTATCCACCATGTATGTGTCATCACAAAAAATATAATTAGGAGGGGAGAGTACAATAGTATTAGAATAGATAATAGGAAGTGGAGGAAGATGTGTGACATAAATCATAGTAGGATCCCTGAAAAGACTCTGAAGAGTACTTCAAATAGTGAAGGGATAGTCTACGTGCTCCACATGGTGGTGTAGATCCCATGAAATGTGTATCAATAAGTGACCATAGGCATAGTCATAGGAGTTGGCCTAGTCATTGTATTGACCTAGGTCAATAGGAATAGAAATCTATCCATATAAGAATGGAAAATGGGTCTTGATCTATGAGTGAACATTCCATGTACACACAACATAAAGTATAATTAGTCCTCCCAAGAAGGACCACTGGTGTAGATGCAAACTTCCTCTTCTGGAGTCTCTCAAATGGATTTATCATGACTAAGAGAAGACACCAAGAAAGTGTAATACTACACAAAATACTCTAAAATGTTGCTAACATATTGCATGCTCATGAATAGGACATCGTATATAGTTGATAATTCATCCATGTGAGAAACCAATGCAAGAATCAATATAAATAGTGCATTCTCAGAATAGGGATCGTAAGTATATTAAAAAATGCATCTATGTGTGAGAAATCAATGAATGAGATACAATGTAGAAAGTAATAGGGCCTATAGCTCAGACATCCTCTAAAATATGACCTTATATGACTTTAGTGCATTTAAAAAACAAATTAGACCAAAGGAAAGAAGATGAAAAAACATGAACTTTTGAAAATTATGGCACACAATTTTGAGTTGTCAATCAAAATTTATAGCAAATTACATTCCCCATCATTCATGGCATCTTTAATAAATTTGTACTAATAATTTCAATGCTTGAAGGGTTTGAACAAAAATATGCCTTGTAACAACTCATTAGAATTGAAATCAAATCACAGTCCTCTTCTAGTCAACCAAAGTCAAAAACAACACTCATACTTGCCCCTATGTGCTCTCAAGCAAGAAACAAGCCACTTAAGGCAAATTAAAACAACAATAAAAAATAGATTATTTTTTAAATCATTTTAGTGTAGAATTTTAGGTTTTTAGACTTTTTCAAAATGAAGTAAAAGGATAATAGTTTCCATGGGTAAAACTCCAGGTAGAAGGAAGCTAATAATGAAAGTCCATGCCCTAAATGAAGCACCAAATTTGTAAGTAAGATGCCAAAATAGCTTTTCAGCAATATATTTATAAATGACATCCCAATATAAATGATGTAATAGTAAAAAATGGTGCCCAAGTCTCTATTTTGGCTGAAGGGAGCAAGAATGATGCCCAAATCTGAAATAATGAAGTTTTAGGGTGGTAAAAATGGTGCCCCATCACAAAAAATATGATTTTTGATGCTCTAAAACCCTCAAATCAGCCAAAAATGCCTTTAATCAATCAAAATATGACTTAGATCAGTTTAAAATGCCTTGGATCATCAAAAAATTACTTAGATCAGCTAAAAAATGCCTTAGATCAGTCAAAAACACCTTGGGTCAGTGAAAAAATGCCTTGGATCAGTCAAAAACACCTTGGGTCAGCCAAAAAATGCCCTAGATCAGTTTAAAATGCCTTAGAAGGTGAGATGCCCTCATGGAAATGAAAACATAGATTTGAATTTGTTCAAATACCAAAATAATCTTCACACCATGAGTATGCCAAACCAGAGCTCTACATAGTCACAAAGAAGCCACAAAAAAGTAACAATGGATGCAAATGAACCAGATCTACAAAAAATTGACTCCACCAAAGATGAGAAATCCCAAAAATCTAAATATTTCTCTCAACAATTATTATGATAAGACAATATCAAATCTCAAGATTTCATAAAAAATAACAAATTACCAACCAACCAGAGAATCACAAATATGGATTGACACTTTGATACTATATTAGAGTATGATCCCAATCCAAATAAATCAAAGGTGATGTCAAATGGTCACATGAGACAAGTACAACAAGTACATATCACCAAAGAGTTATAAAAAAATGAAGTCACAAAAATAGTATTACACACAACAACCAAAATGGAAAAAGCTCAAATATTCATTAAGTGAGAAAGTTCCTCAAGTGAAGCTTGCATATAGGATTACTAAGTAGCTTTTCCATAAATGGTGGTCAAAGACCCCCTAGAATAGAAGTGTAACCCCTCCAAAAAAGGTGGTCATAGGATCCCAAAATATAAGTGTAACTCCTCCACAAAAGGTGGTAAGAGGAGTTACACCCAAGTCTTCTAGTCAAACCTATGACACTTTTGACAATTTAGGTAGGTAGTGTAAAATAAAACCAGATCCTGGTAATTATGCCTAATTAGGTACTCATGTACAAAGCAATCTCTCATAAAATTGAGAAAATAAGAAAACCAAAAGGAAAAAATCATCCCCCATCCCTCCCACCACAAAAAAGAGAGACATAGAAGAAGTGAAGAGGTTAGAAGGCCACCCCTGAAGATGATCTTATTGTTGATGTAGATGGCACCCCAATAAGAGATCATAGATGAATGAACTTTCTCTTGATGAAGGGTTTGGTAAAGATATCTATAACCTACTCTAAAGACCGAAAAAAAATTAGTTCAATGACTTGACCATCAATAAGCTCTTGAATAAAATTCATGTGAATCTCAATGTGTTTGGTTTACTAGTGTTAAACTGGATTATTGGATATATGTATGGTACTTTAGTTATCACAATAGATGATGGTGGGCTACCTAAAAGGAATGCCAAACTTAGATAGAATCCCTTGAAGCCAAATATCCCCAATAGCTATGTTATTAACTTCCCTATACTCTACCTCTATAGATGATATAGAAATATCATTTTACTTCTTTCTAAACACCTTGATATGACTAGAACCCAAAGAAAAACTATAACTTAAAGTGGACTTACAATTTCAAGTATTGCTAACCCAATCTAAATTTTAAAAACTAACCAAGTCAACCTCTATACCAAATTTATACTGAAGCCTAAATCTATAAGAGCCTTGAATGTAGTGGAGTATCTATTTGGATTGTTTGTAGTGCAACTCATAGGGATCTTGCATGAATCATGAAAAAATTCCTATTGCATATTAAGTATTGGCTCCAATATGATTCAAATAATTGAGGCTACCAACAAGTTATAGATATTTAGTGGCATCAAGCAAAGGTATAGAATAATTAGCCTCAAATTTGATTCATGGTAGAAAGGGAGTCAAAGATAGCTTACAATAATCCATATGAAATTGAGCTAAAAGATCGAGAGCATCCTTAAGCTATGCAAGTGAAATCCCTGAATCAAACTGTGAAATGTCAATGCCAAGGAATTAAAGTAGAATACCCAAGTCTATCATGTCAAATATGTTCTATATAGCTATCTTCATCACTTCAATAGATGATGAAAAACTCATGGTGATCAAAATATCATCAACATAAAAGACCAGTATCAGTAAAAAATCATCCTACCTGAAGAAGTATACATTGCGATCTGAATGATACCTATTAAAACTTAAAGTAAGGAGGAAAGAATATATATTGGCATACCAAACCATAGGGTCTTTTTTGAGGCCATAGATGGATTTCCTAAGTCTGTAAATTAAGGATGAATCTTGAATGAACCCATGTGGTTGGTCTATGTAGATCTCATCCTCAAGGTCTATGTGATCAAAGGCACTCTTCAAATCCATCTGGTGCACATCCTAACCATATGTTACGGCTATATCTAGTGTTATTTGGATCAAAATCACCTTTAGAATAGGTGAAAAGGTCTCTGAGTAGTCAATAGTGACTACCAATGAAAAACTCTTGGCAACTAATTATGAGTTATATTTATCAATCAACCCATCTACTATAAACTTGGTCTGATATATCCACCTACATCAAACCATCTTCCTTCTCTTAGGAAATGAATTAAAATCCTAAGTACAATTTTTGATCAATGAAGAATATTCTTCCTGCGTAACACTATCCAACTCATGTATGCCTGAAGCCTCTCAAAATGTATATGGATCTAAAACTAAATAAAAAAAAGTATGTGGACCACTATGATAATTTACTCAAGTGTATTTATCATTTTCTAGATTCCTTTCCCAAGTGCCTACACTTTGAAGTTGGGCCTAGATGTTGGTGAGTCAGATGTTGACTCCTCATCCTCTAAAACATGACTAGATTTGGATGTAGAAGACTCCCCATCACTGCCCTTGTTGTCAAAACTAGAAGATTAAGAATAAGACCCTAGCTTAGGAACCTACTTTGAATGATCTAGTTCAAAAGAAGAATCATCAATTCTAAGTGAATACAATAAAAGATAATAAGTTTTGAGTCTTTGGGACTCTCCTAAAATTAAACACTTCTCTCTATGGATAAATCATGTGTGGTTAAATGTAGAAGGTGGCACCCCTTGACACCATCTAGATAACCTACAAAGATGTGAGGCATGGATTGATATTCCATAGCTTTGCATATCTTATTTAGTATATATGTCAGCTAAAGATCTAAAAAACCCAAAGTGCTCAACTTCATGTTTCCTTCCATGCCAATATTTAAAAGGTGTTATGCCTTTCAAAGCTTTGTGACAAACCCTTTTTTCAAATATAACAAGTACATTGATAGATTCATCCCAATACTAAGGTGCCAAGAATTTTGATTTAATAATATAGGTATCCATCTCTTTCAAGGATCTATTTTTGTGTTATAAAACACCATTCTATGAAGTATAGTAAGTAAATTTCTATTGTAAATCAATCTCCTTTGTGGTACAAAACTACTCAAATCTATTACTGACATATTCACCTCCATTGTTAGTTTGAAGAACCTTGATGGTTTTCTCATATTATCTCTCAATAAGTGTTTTGAAGTCTTGAAAATATTCAAACACTTCATACTTATACTTAAAAAAGTATACCCAGGTATATCACGAGAAATCATCAATGAAAGTGAGAATGTACTTATCCATTGTAAAATATAGACTGGTAAAAGATTCAGATACATCATTGTGTCCTAACTCCAATTCTTATGAATCCCTCCAAGATTTATCTTTGTCAAATTTTTCTTTGGGATGATTTCCAAGAGAACAACCCTCACAAAGTCCCTTAGATAGCTTATGACCATGTCATTTTTACTAAGTTTTTCAATGTAGCGATAGTTAAAGTGGCCAAACCACTCATGCCGTAATTTTATAATTCTATTTAAATGAGTCACCAATGTTGTTAGAGAAAAATCAGGGAAAAATGTGAGAAGGTGTATAACATGTCTTGGTGATCTGTCATATCCACTACCACTATTGAATCACTATGCATCTCCCTGATGATAATTGAAACTGGTAAAAATTCAACCCTCATGACTTTGATGATATGAGTGATTTGATACATTTATAAGATATTGGTTGAAAGAGAAGGAACACTTAGAACATTATTGAATTTTCCTCCTTCCATTTAAGCAGACCCTTTCCTTACATCGGTATAGAAGTGTTATCACCCAAATTGATATAAGACATGCTACAAGGATCTAAGGAAGAAAACTCAACTAGTGAGGAACCCATGTGGTGAGAAGCACCTGAGTCAATAACCCATGAAGATGATGAAGTTGCAACTACTACAAGATCCTTTCCCTTTTCTTTTTCTTTCCCCTTGTCCTTTGCCTTAGTATAATCTTGGGTTGATGAATTCTACTTGATAGATTCAAAAACACCTATGTTATTCTTCTCTAAGTGACGAGTTAGGTGATCAATTTGTTTCTTCATGTATTTTTTTTAATCATACCCATTTTTATTACAATAGGCATTTTTAACCTTATCATTCTTAGGTTTTCCACTAGAAGAGGAGGCTTCAGTGTTGGTTTTGGTAGAGGTTGATTCCTTATTCTTATATTGATCTTTATTCTTATTATTATTCTCTTCATTTGAAGTCTTTTCTTACCCATTCCCAACAATTAGGTCTTGAGGTTTTACAGACTTCAATGTTCCCATCTAGATTAACTTGTCTTTCTCTCTAGTTAGGTTTTCAATGAAAACATTTAAAGAGGGCATTTTTCATGCAATGCCCAAAACACTTTTAGTGGCATGGAAAGTAGATACAAGGACTAAATAGTCAAGACCTAATTTAGAGAGTATATAAGGTATATGTTGGTCATATTATTTATTTATTCCACATTCTTTCAACTACAATCTTAGGGACTTGAAATTAGTGAAGAAATCTTGAAGGGTGTAAAATTTGCAAGGACTTAAGCTAATGAGTTTATTCTCAATATTATGACCTTTCATCACAATTTTCTCCCCATATTTTACCCAAAATAGTCCATACATCATGAGGTGATTTGCAAGGCTCTAAGTGAAATAAGATATTAGGTGCTACAAAAAGACATAATAGCCCATAGGCTTCATCACTACAATTATACCACTTAACTACCTTTGCATCTATCCTAGGTTTAGTTTCATCACCCATGGTTAAATTATACAAGACCTTACTCCTTATAATTATTTTCATCTTCATTTTCCATTAGTGATAGTTTAAGGGGGCTAGTGGTTTGATTGAATTTGAATCCACTAGTGCATAAATGGGTTGTAGTAGTAGTGCAAGTTGTAGTTATTTAAGAATTGAAAGTGCAAGCAAAAATTAATGAGTGAAAAATAAAATATACACCCCCATAAACTATCAAAAATAAATACCTCACCCCCGCCCCCCAAATGTTGTAAAGGCACACTCAAAAGATGTCAGACTCAATCGATGGTGTGTCTAGAGCAATCAGTGCAAGTCAAAAAGAAACATTTTTGCAAACAAGATGAGGACATTAGACTCTTTTGAAAATGATCCTAATGGGTCAAGTACATAATCAAAGTAAGTATGATAGAGAGAAAGTAGCTTTGAATGTGAGGGGGTTTGGCCACATACCAAACCAGGCCTCCCTCTTTAATCTTCATCCAGAGAAAATATGAAGAGTGCCCTTAGCAACAATATTCTCCCATTTTTTTTAATAACTCACAATATAATATTATTTTTATACCAAAAAATAATTCAAAAAAAGTTTACCAAATATTGTTTTTTGTTAAAAAAATAGTCAAAAAACTAACCCACTTAATGTTGACCCCAAAAATATATTCCACAATTTAAAATCTCCCTTTCACAAAATCTATTTAAGAGAAATATTCATCCCCAATTATTATTTTAAGCAAATACTTTTTAAATAAAAACTTGGTTATAGTCATTGGTTATAAATTGGATAAAAAAACTTTTCTTCCCACTTAAGAAAGGAAACCACTTGTTAAATTCCTCAATAACACAAATTAAGAAAAAGTTAGTTGTTAACTTTCAAGGGTTTTAATAGTCATGGAGAGTTTGGAAAGGTGATAGTGGTTGGAGAGATGAGGTGGGTGATGCTAGAGGAGGATAAGTTACTGCCAAATCTCACCCTAAGAGCCATGTGATAGAGTATCAACAAGTAGGGAAAACTAGAAGAGGTAGTAGGTTATAAAGGGTGAACTAGCACTCAATGGCATCAAATTAGCTCTTAATGACATCTAACCAAGTCATGGGAGGCATGATGCAACTATGTCACAGTTGATATAGGTTACAAGATACTTCAACTTTGTGTAGATAAGGTAGATTATATCATCAACCAAGGAAGAGTTATGAACTAGAATAAGGGGCAATGGATGGATCCAAATGGAGCATGGTTTGATCAACTATAGTTGTGGTAGGTTCAAACTATAATGGAGAGATTTCCAATAATGTCATGGGGCTTTGATCTGGCCGTGAAAGGCATAGATAGCATGTAGTTTCATAAAATCTCCTTGAGAGGCCGTAAACTCTGTTTCACATAATAATTTTTTTTTTAAATCCTCTAAAAAATTGCCTTACAATACAAGCAAATAAATTATAGATTTCAAATGAAAGATAATAAGTAATAAGACCAAACAAACATTTATCAAGTTGGCTCTGATACCATATTATATTTTTACCGAGGACCAATAGATCAATGAATGTGCATAATGGAGTTATCTCATAAGTTGAGAAAGTGCACATCACAATAAAGATGCTAGTAAATGAAATCATGAATAAGAGAATACTATAAAGGAATGAGAGAAAACAATAAAATACTCGAGATCATCTTGGATGATAAATACAAAGGAAAAAGTTTCATATATAGGAGGGAGAGAGATAGGGACCCTACATTCCAATGAATGTGGGACAGTCTTCCCCAATGACTTAGCCACCCTAAGCAAGCTAAGGATTCCTATAGACAAAACATGTAGGACAAAAATCTACACCAACAGTTAATATGTCAAACATATTTTTTGGATCTAAAGTTATGCTATAGGTATATTATTAACTTGTGTGATAATATTTCACATGTTTAAGCATGTACTAATCAATATCAATAAATTATAAATGTGATGAAAGGATCTAAGAAAATATCTTTTTGTAGATTACATTACATATGGATAAAATGGTATTACACAAGGGCTTACAAAACCATTTTTATATGCAGTGGTCTTACACATGTTAGTTAATTTATTGGAGATTACTCCTTCCCTAATACCCAAATGAATGCTTTCTTGTTGTCTTCCAGAATGCTAGCCAAGGCCATGTTTTATTTTGGGGATAGTCTGCCATGAATCAAGCACACAAAACAAAGTGGGGAGTGGAGGTCTATTTTTATCTGAATTCTTACATGTTACCAGTGTGAAGGAAATGACTAAGTAGTACAGTGACACATGTCACTAAAACAAAAATATAATAAACAAAAACTAAGTAATGCCTTCATAACACATGTCACCAAACGATGAATATAAAGAGCTTTAGGTTTTTAAATAGATGTGAAACAAATATTTGCATAATTTTTCATATAAAACACCTCTGATGTAATAAAGTTACAATGACATACTAGCATATAACCTTTTATGAAAAATTATCAAATAATTATATCCATTATATTATAAAACTACATTTATTTAATATTTAATCAAGAATACTTGTAATGGATTCCACTACTTCGAAGGTAATGAGAATATGAAGAGCTCCAAAAATGAGACACATGTCATAAAAAAGAAGAAAGAAGAAAAAATTTATCCAATCATGTGTCTTCTTCTTTCTATTCCCATTTATATCCCTCCTTCCAAAACCCTTTCTCCTTTTTCTTATAGTTTATCATTAAAAATAATTCAGCAAATATTAGCTCAGTCAAGGATGAAAATACCCTCTCTAAGTTGCATGGTCACATCATAAATTACAATAATAATATTACTTGAAATGACTTTGAAATCAATGAGCAATCCCATGCAACCCTCATAACTTCCATGCAATTTCCAATGAATATGCCATTCAAATTATAATGAAATCATTACAGATTTGTATGTTAGACCATATTCCCAATTGGAGATGACCTTACTTTAGGGTTGGTTACTTATGATCATGATTACAACCACGTGACCTTAAAAGTATAAGTTTTTGTAACTTATTTCAAGTATTTAGACTTCAAACAATTATATGTTAATTTTAATGTTTTTTTAGATATACCATGACCACTTTACGAGTTTTCATATTAATGTCAAAATAAATCAAAATATGTTCTATTTAATAAATTGGTGGATCCATGGCTTATAAGTAAATCCATTCTTTTTTTAAACTCCAATACTCAAAGTTAAATCACAAAATAAATATTATATATATATATATATATATATATATATATATATATATATATATATATATATATATATATAAATACAAATTACGTAAACAACTTTCAAATAAATTAAAAAAAACATAGCTAGATCTTGACCTTTAAAATATTTTAATTAATTATCATAATGTAATTTTAAGTCCATAAATATTAAGTTGTCATGGATTGTTTGTAATTTAAATAGTATATAACTTTAATGTATTTTATCAAGCCTAATGTATAGATTAAATTATGATTTTATGAAGGTGTTAATAAATAATGTCTAAGTTAGATGGTAATGTCAAGTCTAGGTTAAAGGTATAATATTAGTTCCATGTCATAAGTCGTTTGGCAGAAGCAAAGTCATACTTTGACCTTTAGAATCAAGTCTCATTTTTTACTTCTACTATAGATTGCATACTCAAAATGGATGTTGTATTAGGGAAAAACTATTATATGAACACCATGTTTAGATTCTCAAATTAATTTTCACAATTCTTTTGATTTTGTAATCAAATTAATTACTCAAAATTGAGTCAAAAAAATATAGAACTAAGTCAAATTGACACATCAATAATTGTTAACTCAGTCATAGGATAAACTCCCAAAATAATGTTATTCACATGGTAATACTGGTATTGATGTTATATCTTTCTTCTATCTATGCCAATACCTCCATTTTTTATAACATATCTATAATTATCAACCTATCTAAACAAAAATGTAATAATTGTCACAAAGTTAAGCACAATAAAAGTGTAAACACTCAGCAATGTAAGTATTTAGTTCAAAATCATACCAAAAGCATGAGCATACATCCAAGCAATCAAACCACAAATTAAAATGGATTGAAGCATGCAATGTGATATACTATACTATGTGCCATGAAATGAACGTCGTCTTCAAAACATTATATCTACCCTTCTCAAGATAGTATGGGGTACTAGTTCTGATTTCAATGTTATAATTTGTTTTACTTGCGTTCTTTTTTTATCTTGCATAACATCAATTGATCATTCAAAATATCTCCCCAATAATTCCCTCCCTTTTCTTTGGAGACGATTCCCTCCCTCTTCTAGAGAGTAAAATCTTATACTGCAATCATACTCGATATAAAAATTGAATTCATTTTAGGTTATCAATTAAAATTAAATAAAATTAGGTAGAAAATTCAATTAAATAATGGTAATTAGTCTATTTATAAAGTAAATCACAATAATCATTATGAGTAAAATTAAACAGTCAATTTAATTAGTTAATTATAATTTATTTATTTATAAAATAAATCACAATAATCATTATATGTAAACTAGATTTGACATTAAAAATAATAAAATCAAAATATTTGACATTTAATCATATTTCAAATCTACATACCAAAAGAAATGACTAAAACTAACAATTCACTTGTTAATCGATAACCTACAATGCACATCTAATTTAACTAATCTAAGGTTAACTTAACACTAATTACTTATATTTTTTATGTTGGGAAAATGGGATGTGGTAATTCATAAATCAATTTTACATTTTTATTACATTATCTTTATTTTTTATTGAACTTGGGATTTTATTTAGTATTATTGAAAGTAGTATTAGAAATTTATCCATCTTCAATTGAAAATATTAATGAAGATTATACATTCAAAAAATTGTTTAGGATTTCCTTTTGATTTTTAAGTGTTTATTACCATATGATATTATATTTTTTTCTCCATAAAATTTGGTATATCATTTTCTATATTTTTAATATTTAGTAAGTTATCATTTGGCACTCACTCATGCATGTGTATACAAAGATAAAATTTTTAACATATTCAAAAGTATTTTAAATTTCATTTTCAAGCTCTAAAAACATAAAATTATGTATTGACATATTTCCATATGATCTTTCTTTACTTTAATATGTATGCAAGAATGCACACGTGCACATAGACACATAAACATCAAAATGAGACAATATGTAAATGCAATAAATTAATCCCTAAAATTTTATTAATTATTAAATTACATGATTTTACGATGCTTGTGTTTTTTTTAATTCTTTATTTAAATTAGGACTTATTTGTGTGTGTTTTTTTACTTGTAATGGTTTTTTATCCTTCACCCACTCCCATCCAATTATCAAAATCTTTATTTCTCTCATTATTCCCTACCATTTTGAACACTTATATGGAACACATGCGAACAATCCAAACATGTTTGGAATGTTATTGTATGGTCTTTGAAAACTTGTGTCACCTCTTATGGCTAGAGTGTACTCACTTTTTTATCCTTTCTTTTTTGACTTATGATCATTTTATATTTATTTACGCATCAATATGATACTAATTTAAAATTCAATATTTTTATAAATACACAAGCATTTTAGTTTATTTATAAATATATAAAATTCATTTTTAATATTCATAATAATATATTGAGAATTCACAAGTATTCTAAAATAAATCAAACAATTAATACATCATTGATTGAAGCACATAACTTCATGCTAGACACATTATTTTATATGATGTAGATCACTGAGGTTGTTTACGATTGTAGGGCCCTGACAAATATGAATATAGTTTAATTATTTTATAGTTTAATCTAAGACCCAAAACACATAATTATTTTTCTTAATTTTTTAGATATTCTTTTCTAATTAAAAAAAGAAGAGGAACTTTATTTTGCATGTGATTAGAAAAAAATATTGTGCAAACAAACAAGGATTATAGATGTCTAAACTAAGTAAAATCTTTCGTTAAATTATTTAAGGCGCATGAATTTTTTTTAAAGAATAGTAGTGCATGCTTTAGACATATAGAGTGTAAGTATATGGTCTAGACAAATTTCTCTATATGTCATCAAGTTTCTATTTCAAGCTCCTAATAATTCTAAGTATACATTTTCACTATCACATTTTGATAATTGTTATCAAATTACAAAATAAAATCAAATAAACTGAAATCTTGTAGTTCTTTCTCTTTTTGTAATTTTCAAATTAAGTAATATTATTTATTAATATGTTGTAAATATTAATTAGTTTAATAAAACATAATTTAATATTTGTGAAATTTAATTTATATCTCTTTACACTTTTTTCTTGGATTTGAATCAAGATTTTGAAGCAGAAAAAGAGGTCAAACGTCCAAATACCATAACTTTTGATCTGTAGTTTTGTTTGAAGTCATCTTCATGCCAAAACAACCGGCTCAAAAAGTTCAATGTAGTCATAACATGTTCTTCTAGTTATTGGATGTTTTTAATATTTTTTGGAGTCCATATATGACCATCTAAGGGTCTGAAATTGTAAATTAATAATATTTTTGGATTTTTTCTAAATTTAGAAATTATGTATTTTGTAATCAGAGTTGAAATTTAAGAGAAATTCATCTGATAGGTTAATTTTAGTGTTTAGTTTAGTTTTAGGTTTTTTAAAGATGCAATGTTTGCATGCAAAACTTACTAAAAATAGCAACTACTAAAAATAGTAAGTCAAGTTTTATTTATTTTTAGAGTTCCAAATTTTTACATGTCAACTTTAATTTTGAGTTGATGCTTAATTTATACATGGTTTGTAATTTTTTGATTCATTAAATATGAACAAATACTAGTTATTATTTAGAGTCTTAAACTGAAATTTTGGACTCTCAGATGATTATATATAGCCACAAAAAAATATCAAAATATTCCATAATCGAAAGTATGGGTTACAGATATATTTAAATTTTCAAGCCAATCATTTTAACATGAAAATAACTTGAAACAGAACTATGAATCAAAAATTATGACTTTCAAAAATTCAACCTCTTTTTCTATATCAAATTTATATCCCTTCACACATATTACAACTTTCTAAATCTCTCTTATTTTTTTTTTAGGTTCAATCTTTTATAAAACCAATATATAACCTAAATATGAGTAATTAAATGTCTCTTACACTGGAATTACGGTATACTCTCGTATTTATTATAAATTACCTTTTAAACCAAACAAAGACAGACAGCATGATAAACCATAAAACTGAGTTTCTTTTCTTGTTTTCATATATCATTGTATGCATATGGAAGCGTCAACTTAAGGGTGAACGTGCCACTATTCGATTCGAAGTTACATAAAGTATTAATTTCACATAAACGAATAATTATCAACGTTATCGTTGTGATACTTAATATATTGTTATTTTTGGTATTTGTTGTCCATAGCATTTTGTATTTATTGGCTAATTTTATCTGCGTTCTTTGAATATCAAAGAATTAAACTGATTCCAATCCAGCAATGCGCTTCCATATAAATTATCATTCAACTAATTCTTGGGAAATCCATCATAACAAACAATTTTGTAAAATTACGACAAACTCCTATAACGTCTCCGTTACATCCCCAACGTCAAAAGTACAATAGCCATGTGCGCCACACACGATTTGCACAGTTCTGGAGCGTGTCCATCTCAGTAAAGCTTCTACAATATGAACGGCTGGTAAAGATAATAATATAAAAAATGAATTCAACTGAGGTTATCATTTAAAATTGCATAAAATTAGCTACTGAATTCAATTAGCTAATTGTAATTAGTTTATTTATAAAGTATTGCACAATAATTATTATGCGTAAAATTAGATAATAAATTTAATTAGATAATTGTAATTAGTTTATTTATAAAGTAAATTATAATAATCATTATATGTAATAAGCTCTGTTTGACATTTAAAAAATAATAAAATCAAAATATTTAAAATTTAATTATAATTTAAATGCATACTAAAAGAAAATGGTTAAACCTAACAATTCATTTGTTAGTCCATAATTTAAAATTCACATTTATTTAATTAATTTTAAATTAATTTGACATTAATTATTACATTTCTTTAATACTAAAGAAAATGAAATGTAACAATTTATAACTCACTTTACATTTTTATCAATGTCTTTATTTTGGATTGTATTCAATATTATTGAAAGCAGTATTAAAATTTCATCCATCTTCAATTTAAAATATTAATAAAAACTATATATTAAAAACATTGTTTGGGATTTCTCTAAGATTTGCAAGTATTTATCACCACATGATATTCTAATTGTTTCTCCTTAAAATTTGGTATATCATTCTCTATGTTTTTAATATATAATAAGTTATCATTTAGCATTTACTCATGCATGTGTATACAAAAATGAATATATTTTTTTTACATATTCAAATATACATTAAATTTCATTTTAGAACTCTAGAAACCTAAAATTATGTATTGATATGTTTTCATATGGTTTGTCTTTACTTTAATATGTATGCAGGAATGTACACACAAGTACACGCATACACATCAAAGTGAGACAATATATAAATATCTAAAATGACTCTTAAAATTTTATTAATTATTAAATTATATATTTTAAAATGTTTATGTAATTTTTGATTATTTGTTTAAATTGAAACACGTTTGTGTCTTTTTTAATTTATAATAGTTTTTCATCCTTCTCCCACTCTCATCTAATTATCAAATTCTCTATTTATTTCATTTACACCTATATGAAATACATTCTAACAATCCAAATTTATTTTCATAATTCACAATAATATATTGAGAATTCACAAGCATTGTAGAGGAAACCAAACAATTAAAACATATATGAATATAGTTTGATTATTATACAATGTAATCTAGATCCCAAAACATATATATATATATATATTTTAAATTAGATATTGTTTCCTTTTTAAATATCATTAAGTTTTTAATTCGAGTTCATAATATTATTAAGCATACATTTTCACTATTATATTCTAATAAGTATTACAAAATCACAAAATAAAATAAAATTTTATATTTCTTTCTTTTTTTCTAATTTTAAAACTAATTAATACTATTTATTATTATATTGTAAATAGTAATTAACCTAATAAAATATAATTTATTATTTGTGAAATTTAATTTCTATCTTTTTATATATATTGTAACCTTCTAAATCTCTCTTAATTTTTTTGGTTCATGTATAACTTTTTTTACTATATTTTTAAATTAATATAATTATTTTGTATTATAAAAAACCTTTAAATTTATAAATCAACATTTCCTTTAAATTATTTAACAATAAAATATATACATAATATATTTTAAAAATAATTAGATGCCTCATACACTAAATATACTCCTATATATTTATAAATTACCTTATAAACCAAACAAGACATATAGCATGATGAACGTTAAAAAGCACTTTCTTTTCTTGTTTTCACATATCATGGATGCTAGAACATTTTTTCTTAGTGATCGTATGCATAAAGTATTAATTTCAACTTAAGGGTGAACATGCCACTACCAGACTCCAAGTTACATAAAGTATTAATTTCACATAAACGAATAATTATCCATGTTATTGTTTTGATAATATATTGTTATTTTTGGTATTTGTTGTCCATAGCATTTTGTATTTATTCGCTAATTTTATTTCCACTCTTGGAATCTCATAGAATAAACAAATTCCAATGTAATAATGCAACTTCCACATAAATTATCCTTCAACCAATTCTTGGGAAATCCATCACAAGAAACAATTTTTTAGAAATACGACAAACTCCTAAAGCGTCTCCGTTACCTCCCCAACGTCAAAAGTACAATAGCCCTGTGTGCCACACAGGGTTTGCACACTTCTGGAGTGTGTCCATCTCAGTAAAGCTTCTATAATATGAACTACTGGTCTTTCTCTCTTGAATATCAACTGTTGGAGATAGAAAATTATAAAATTTAATGAAAGCACTGCACACAGCTTATTACAAAGTTTATAAAGAAAAAAGAGAGTAATGGTTGTGTTTACCTACAGATCGTCTCCTGCTTCGCTATGGTGAAAGAGCTTTAACAAACCGTAGGTTATTGCCATGGCAATCCACCCTCCTATCAGCACTCTGAAACCTCCTTTCACCAGAGAAGCACGGGAAAAGTAAGCTCCCACTGCCCCAAATATTACAAGTGTCAAGCTCGAGACCCCTGCAAGGACCCCGACTCTAACAGAAAAATTCTCAATAAAGGCCGCAGAGATTAATGGCACTAGCGCTCCCACAGAAAAAGCAAAGGCCGATGCGCAAGCTGCCTGAAGAGGATTTGGAAGGGCCTCTCTTTCGGTACTAGAAACAGATACGGGAGATCCAGCTTTCTTATCGGCAGAGGGAGTCGAGGTTTCGAACTTCTGTATGGATATTCCGGCTTTGGCGATCTTGTTTCTCTTCAGGCTGGAGATTTCTGCGTCGCGTTGGGTTTGAACAGAAATGAATTCTCCAATGGCCATGCTACAGGCGCCTGCCACGAGGGCCGCAAAACCAGAAATGATCATGATTTTTGAGTCTTGTTTCACTGCGCCCACGCCCAACATAAGCGAGGCGGTGGTCACCAACCCATCATTTGCTCCGAGCACAGCAGCTCGAAGCCACTGACCCAATTGCGGGTGGTCAGAAGATATCTTTCCTTCTTTGATTTGCTCTTCTTTCTCGCTCTGCATTGAAATGGTGACACTGATATTTTGTGAAGTTGGCGATGGCGTTGGCTGTGCAACTCCTCGGCCGGCCGCCTCCATCTTCAATTCCTTTTCTGGACTTGGAGTTTCCATTGGAGATTTTCAACAAGCCTATTTCCAGATATTAAGCCTTATGGATATGTCGGGCCAAAACTGAAGCATAGAAATCCACTACGGCAGAAAACGACAGAGAATTGTAAGGGAAAGGATTGTGGGTGAATAAAATTATCTAGTCGGAGCGTGTGTTGTACACGATGAGGGACTAGTGGAGTCCTTCACAGTGTACTTTTTCCAGGGTAATAAAACTTCGGTTTGCCACGCAAAAGCCGACAGGCTCACGCACCTCTCGTTCACCCCAATATTCTCTTTTGTTGTTTCTGTGCAAATTCCTGGCTTATGCGATGATACCACTGATTACTATTTTTTATTTAATTCGGCCAATGGAAGTATATTCGGGCATGAAGCATGACATTAAAAGGCGTTTCGGTCTGGTTTAACCAACAAACAGCCGCCATGAGGGCGGTTACACTGGTTTTTTTGTTGCTTCCACTGCCATTTGACTCTACTCATAAATCTGACTAAATAATGCCGTACATTTTGGAAGAATTCTGTGATTCATAGTTCCGCACCCGGTATGCAATCTTGTAAAATCAAGTTAATTTTCTTATATGCACATTTGTAAGTGTAATAGTTGAGCCAACCCATGAAATATAAAATCATAATAAAATAAGATATCTATGAGTCAATTAAACTCAACGTTAATAATCCACCTTGTTGTGGCCGTGGTTAACATTCTTCGGGTCTGTTTCACTCCAGGTTAAATTTATTAAAATTGTGAACAGAGGTAATGTCTTACTAGATAGGTAATAATGTGTCTTATCAGATTAAATGTAATTCACAATTACATTTGTGAAGAGAAGTGGTTTATCCTAGGGTAATAATGGATAAGGTGTTAAATTTGTAAGGAATTTAGTGGAGATATATACTTTTTATTTAGTTAAAGAATATGAATATTTTTAGAATTGAAAAATATAAGTTTTTAATATATTTTTTTTTTTTCTAGAAAATAAATTGTTAAGAACATATAATTATTAGAATATCATATTATCATTTCATTATTTTCATAGTGAGATAATTAAATTATAATAAGGTTTTTAATTATATTTAAATAGATTAAATAGTACATGCAAAGTATTAATGTAAGATTAAATAATTATTTTTAAAATTGAAGAGAAGTGGAGATATAAGATTTAGAGATATATCTATTTAATCTTGAAATTTAATGATAATTATTATGAATAGAAATGTATGTTCGAAATTAACATAAACTTCATAAAAAAATGACAATGAATAGAGTTTTGTGTATGGAGAAGAAATGATGCTTAAGTGTCCAAAGTGTAAATAACATATATGGTAGATGATACGTGGATCCAAAATTATTTGAACCCTGTGTTTACTTTATCTAATTTTTAATGGTCTCACTCAGTTTTTTTAAGCATGTATGTCACTTATTAAGGGTGCCACTAATTCTTTGGTTATTATTAGGAATGGGGTCGATGTTTTAGGGAGAATTCTTTGTTTTGTATTACAATTAATTAATTGAATTTATATTACTATTCCATCTATATTATTTATCTTACCTAAAATTAATTGATTGTTTTTATCATAATTTAGTTTTAATTTATTTATCTATATTTTAATTTGGAGCATATGTGTTTTTTACATAGTTTTGAAGATTATATTTTAATAAATAATTTTATGAAAAAGCTGTGTCAAGTTTTGAATCTCAACACATTTCAGATGCACTTTTATAATCTTTCATCAGGAAAATAATATATATAAAACAACAAAACAACATACTTGTAGTGTCTAGAGTTCTCTTCATTGATTTCTTAGTTATATTTCTTGTTTTATATAAATTTTTTAATAATATCTCTTAAATTGTTTCTAAATTAGATTATATTAACAGGTTAATAACTTAAAATTTTCCTTAAAATTTTTTTAACTAATTTTAAATCATTAATCAAAACAAATAATTTTTAAATAAATAATAAATTTATTTAATTTTTAAAATTTTATTTATAAGAAATTTCAAAAGATTTTATAACATATTTTAAAATAGCTTTAATTTATAGTTAATTAATTTTGATTAACTAATTTTAAACCATCACATTATAATTAAAACAAATA
Source organism: Torreya grandis (assembly GCA_037957365.1). NCBI lineage: Eukaryota > Viridiplantae > Streptophyta > Pinopsida > Cupressales > Taxaceae > Torreya > Torreya grandis. The sequence continues at coordinate 4,319,965 of JARHVA010000548.1, read as the reverse complement.
ATTTTTAAATAGAAAATAAATAATAAATTTATTTAATTTATATATATATATATATATATACCTAAAATTTTGTAAAATTTAATAATTAATTTTGTAAAATTAATAATTTAATTATTTTATTATTAATAATTTATTAAATATTTATTTGTTATATATAAAACAAATTTATAAATATTTTATAATGTTATATAACCTTAAATTTTGTAAAAACTAATAATTAACTTTTAATAATTAATTATTTCTTAATAATATATTTTATTTATTTTTTAAATTTATTAAAAATTTAAAATGTTATAACACATTTTTAAATAGCTTTAAATTAATAATAATTAATAACTAATATGATTTTTGGTAACAATTTAATTTTTATTTTTGATTTTTAATTTTCATTTTTTTAAGTTTTAGATAATAGCTATCTAGTTAGTTGAAACGGTTCGAGATTGAAAACTTGACACAGTTTTCCAAAAAATTATTTATTATATAAACTATAAAAATATTACATCTTTCATTATATCTTATTTTAAATTTCAATAAATATGATTTTATCTAACTTCTTTAAATTTAAATCCATTCCATACTCTTAAATTTAATAATTATAATATTTTTGTCTAATAATTGTAATTTTTTTGTGTTTGATACCAAACCCTATGTTAAATTGATCCGTTTGTATACTCTACCGATGAGATTTTGGGAAGAGTCTCTGCTAACTTGAACTGGTCTGCTACTTCATTTTCTTAGACTATGTATCTCTATCGATTCCTCTAAATCCATTCCCAAATACATTCATATCTAATCTCTTGGACACAGTGTGTGGTGATTGAAAAATAGTGTTTCAATTGTCTCCTCTGCCATTAGCCTAGGCATGAAAAGAATTGATGCCCTAATAAACCCACTCGAGCCCCTCTTTAAGTTTGGCAACCTAAACTCTGTCGCCCTTCGGAGGCCTTCTTGCGCATAAATGACACACACTTTTTAGATAAAGGGTTGGAGGTGGCTCCTCCTACCTATGACCATGATGCTTTGGGCCCAATTTTGGGACAATCTCCTACGAAAATTCATTTTGATCGACTGACTCGTTGAACAATGTTGTTTGAAACTGAATCCATTATGAAATAGTCTTCAAAAATAGCTTCAATCCTCTAATATTCTTTGGAAGGTGGTTATAGACCGAAGGATCTAAAGGAAAAGGATTATTGGGTAAATTAGCCACCTATTTCTCTTTCAGAGAATGAAGATGAAGTCAAGAATTCTATAGAGTTGGGCATTCATTCGATGCAGAGCTTATTAAAGGCATCTAGTTGTGGGACAAAAGCAAAGCGAGGCCAAAAGTCCAAGTCTGAAAAGGCTCTGGTGGAAGTGGAAGCAGGCACTTAGGAGAGTCTTAATTCCTCCATCTTGAGAAATCGGGGATGGAATTCCCTCCTCTCTTCCTTAATGTGATTAACTTGGTTTTTTAAGGCCCCATCATCACTAACATGATGTGCCATGTATGGAGTATTTATTTGGTTTCACTCGTTGTAGTTTTCAGTTTTTCTTGGTGTTCTACAGATTCATGTGGGATATTTCACCGAAATGGGCTTGAATGATTTCTTCTTTACTTTCGATGGGACGATAAAGGGTGGAAGATTAGTTAATTCTCATTTTTGATTCATGGGTTGTTCTACTATCATTCTTCGTTCTAATATCTTTCTCTATATTATTCATGAAATTTATTTTGTTAAATATGTGACAACAAAATTAAAAATTAGATCTCTCTTTATGATACAGTTGTAGTCTACTTTTCTAAAAGGGTGGGGGCAACACCCCATTATTATCGTAGAGTGGTCGAGGGATGGCCCCGAAGCAAAAAAATAAAGGAGTCTGTTAGTGCCCAAATATGTCACGCCACTTAAATCGCTGCCAACGTGGTGAAAACTAATGCCATGGTGGAATGGGGTATTCCACGTGAAAAGGGCAATACTATAATTAGATACAGCAAAAGGATTTTAAACAGAATGGAGGCATAGGCCGACGTGGAAGTGCAGATAGGGACGCGTGGAAGTATGTGGTAAAAGACAATTGCAAATGGCACCCAACAGTTCCGCCAGAAGTGTAGAGGGTGAAATGCAATTGCAAGTTGGCTAGGTGAGTTCTGCGAAGGTATATGGGACGAAAAACAATTGCAAAAATGTACGCCAAGGTCCGCGAGAGAAGTATGGCGGAGATGCACCACCCCAAACGCAAATTTCTAAAGTGCAAATTGCTCCACCACTTCTGGATCCCGCGGAGTATGGAGAATAGAAGGGGATGGCGAAAAGTGGAGGCTCACAAACAATTTGCATCCTCCCCAACGTTGCAAAGTGTTGCTCCACTTCCGCATTCCGCAGAAAAACCATGTGCAATAATGTGGTGCTTGGCGAAAACGGGGATACGAGACACAACTTGCACCAATGCAAAGTGTTGCATTATCCCTAGATCCTACAGGCAATTGATAAATGAATGAGTGTGCTTGCTGTAGGATTGAATGGCGACCAAGGACGTGGTGGTAGGAAGATTTGACAGGCCAAGGATCTCGAAGAAAGGACGCAACCTTCTCATAAATCTCATTGCACCATGAAACCATGCAGGTTTGAGTCAGAAACTGCCTGCAGATCATGCAATACCCTACTAGATCTTATTGTGGCTTTCATTCCCTAGATATTCGATCCACATCACTCAGCCATGTCAGATATAATCATAGAAAATGCGAGCGAGGAGTTCTTGGTGTTCATTTGATAATTGCTGAGCACTTCAGGGTTTTATTGAAAATCCATCTGGCCTTGATCCTGGTGCAAGTGCTGCGTGGAAGAGGAGAGGTAAAGCGGATTCCTTTAAAGGAGGAGTTGAATGTATTGTGGCATGGTTGTATGAACGTTTAGAAAGGGTCTATACCTATTGTTGTAATGACTAGATATATGATTGCTTCGACGGAAACTCAAAACAATGTATTGGTTAAGCATTTTGAAACGTGGTTATCTTTTGACTTAATCATCAACTGATATTGAAGCAGTCATGGTGTTAACGCTGCTGAATACTTTGGTCATTTTTAGAGTCATTATAGATCAGTTACAACGCTGTGCGGTTCATTGATACAATCACAAATTGGCATGATATAGAATACATATGATGAAGATGCAGCCCATGATTTTCCTCGAATGGCAACCAATTTGGATATCTGGGCAGCAATGGGACCATCGTTGGAGATGCCCCAGGTAACTTGACAATGGTGGCTTATGCTAATTATTCCATGATGGGACCTTGTTTATGTGAAATGACCATGAAAAAGAGCAATACTGGTTTCCATTGGTAAATGCTCCAGATTCATAGTTTGTTTCTAGAGTGGCAATCTGCATCTTTGCTTAGCCTGGTTTCAATAGCTTAAGAACTATTCGGGAATGTGGAATCTCAATGTAACACTTCAAGTGTAGATGGTCGGTTATTAAAGCAGGTAATGGCTACATGGAAATGTATGGCTTCTAGTAAAAAATTATATACAGGTTACTCTGCTGCAACCAAGTAGCTGTAATGGATTCGGGTGAGAAAATCCAAAAAATTGACAAGTTTCAAAAATTATAGTTGAGGCCTCCAAACTCCCTGGCAAATTTGAGTGGGACATGCAACTTGCAAAAAGCAGGTTCTCAAAATGCAAGTGAAAATTGTGGTCAGCTCTCTTAATCCTATCAGTCAAAGCAGGTGAGAGAAAAATCAACTCAAGAGGAGCTTCCGGAGGATGTTGAGGAGAAATGCAATTTTACAATTTTACACTTGTGCAAATTGTAAATTGTACATGGATCTCCTATTTTCGCTAGTTAACGATGGTCAACACGAGGTCCCAGTGCAAATGAAAACTTTCAAAGCCATTTGCAATTTTGTAAATTTGTAAAATTATAAATTGCAATCAGAGTTCACATTTCCCTAAAAGATGTGTTTTATGGAAATAGAAACCCTAAGTGCAATTTGCACTTTTGCAAGACTGCAAAATGCATTTGAAGTTTCAGATTCCCTAAAAAGAGATTTTGAGGGAAATGGGAACCCCAAATGTAATTTGCACTTTTGTAAAAGTGCAAAATGCATTTAGAGTTTCAAATTCCCTAAGAGGAACTATACATGCAAATTGCAATGTTACAATTTTCAAGTCTATAATTTACAAAGGGACCTTCCCAGGGGATTTACACATGCAAATTACAATTGTACAATTTGCAAATTACAAATTTGAAAAAGGGGCCAAAATTTCCTCTAAAGGTCAAAAAGTGAAAATAATACGTTTATGCATTAAAAAAGGAAATATGAAGGAAACCCTAAAAATCTCAATTTGACAAAAGCAAATGTGAAAATTATAAAGTGTGAAAAAGCAAATTTGCAAAAAATCAAAAGTGGAGAAAACAAATTGGAGCCAAAAAGCAAAAAGGTAAATTGACCTAAGTCTTTTACATTTTTTATTGTTGTGTTTGTCAAAGCTCCTCCATGGAAGAGAAATTACAGGTTTGCAAGGCCAAGGTAAGCCATTAGAGGAAGATCACTCAAATATCCATGGATCCAAAATATTCCCATGAAATCATTGCAAGAGCCAAGTTGTTCTATGGCATGCATATGAGAAAGGTTAGTTATCAATGATGTTCTAGCTATGCAAGCAAGTGGTCAAGGGCATCTCAAGTTAGTTACACATGAGGATAAAGTTTCTTTGGCCTCCACCATGAATTTTCACCTTCCATAACATGTAAAAGGCATATCCAGCCAAAAAATCAAAGGATTTGATCCAAATCTTCATTTTTCATAGACTCAATTAGAGCAATGATTTTTTGTGCAAATGGGTAAAGATTCCAGGTGTGGCAAAGGGTTCTTTTCGACTGGGAGCATCTTGGTGGAACTTTGGGGTGTTGACTACAATTTTAAAAATTACAAAATGCAACCCTTATTCCCAGATTGTAAAAGAAAGGGTAAAAAAATGTTTAAATAGAGGGCTTCTCTTCTATCCTAGGTGGTTGTTGGTCTTTGCTTTTCTCTCAAAGTATAGGCTCTTCCAAATTTTGGGATCATGGATGTGTGTGTATTTTACCTCTCTTTTTAAGGTGGTTACAGTTGTACAACCATTAGCAAGCTCTAAGAGCATGTCTATATGTCTCCCTTGTCTAATATGAAACAAATCCACCATGCTTATCCCCATGGCAACATTTTGAATCATTGATGTATGTAATATTTTCTTTCAAGATAATGAAGAATACTTGTGGTTCTTACTCTTTTCTATTGATGAAGTGCAGTAATAGGTTTTGAAAATGTTGTTGATTGGATATCTTATTCTACGCTCATTATTGGTTGTTATCTTGGGCATAAATCTAGATTATAAATCCCTTTCTACATTATGTTTAGAAACATGTTACTAAATAACTTGTTAGGGCACCCTAGGTTTATGGATTCAATTGAAAAAAGTATTTTAAATCTTAGTTGTAGTGTATGCTCTAGGGTTTCAGGGATCATTTGCGTACTTGCATTATATAGGCACAATGGATGCAAATTACTCCTGGTAGTTCCCCTTAGCTTGTTAGTCATTTTTTCTACATCTTTACAGTAAGTGATATCATGAATATTGAAAGAATCCTTGATGTTTGAAAACCACCAACACAACACCCTATTTTTAGAAACTATCCAACTATCCTACCCTATTCTACCCTACAAATAATACACCCAACTAAATATTTCAAGTTTTATTTGCCCTAAAAATGCATATAATATTTCCTATACAACATGTGTTTGCATTTTGTGCTTTAAAGACTAGACATTGTAGTCTTCCCTTTAGCCCCTTGTTGTTGAAACATTCTTTCAAAATGAAGATTGTTGTCACTTTTCCATATGTCTTTAGTAGCTTGTATGTGACCTAGATCATTTGTTCATCCCATGTGACAACCCTACTAGGATGGGGTGAACAAGTTTAGTTGTGTCCTAGTCACATTTGTGCCTCTTTGTGCTAAAAACCCCATGGAGGTTGAATTGTAGAGTCTCTCCATGAGATCAAGCTACCCCTTAGGTCCTTTCACCTTGGTTCAAGTAGAGACAAATGTATCAGGGAGCTGACCATACCCTTTGTTGATGCCTCTCAATCATTTTTTACATTCGTTCCATTCTAGATGCTAAACCCTTCCCTAGCGACAATGACATACTAGTAGATTTTTCATCTTAGTTTTCCATTTTTGTCAAGTGTGCAAGGCTGAGCAAAATAGGTGTATAATTGGGAACCAACACTCAACTGGCACTATTGTCCAGGACTAAATTAAAGTCCTAGTAACTTGTGTTGTTGGGGACTCTTGTAGAGATCTCACTCCACTAGGGATGTGTAAGGAATTGAGATATTTGACAAATTGAATTCTAATGTGTTTATTGCAAAGAGTTGTTAAAATGGCAAGTTGGAAGGTGTTGTTTTTCCCTTTTGAACATAATTTTGAAAATTTTAGTTTCTTTGTGCTATTATCTCATCATTAAATTCAGCACAGTATGTTTTCAACATGTATCATAACCAATTTGTTAACTATCATATTCTAAAATTATGATTCTATTGGCTCACAAACAATTTGCACTCTCCTCAATGTGCAAAGTGTTGCTCAACTTCCGCATTCCAAAGGAAAACCACGTGTAATAGTGTGGTGCTTGGTGGAAACAGGGATACGAGACATAAATTTCACCAATGCAAAGTCCAAAGTGTTACACTATCCCTAGATCCCACAAGCAACCAATAAACAAATGAGTGGGAAAACTTGAAGAGCTACGGACTTGAACATAAATTCAAAAGGGTTCAATTCTTGATGAGTGTGCTTGTTGTAGGATTTAATGGCGATCAAGGATGTGGTGGTAGGAATATTTGGCAAGCCAAGGATCTCAAAGAAAGGATGTAGCACTCTCGTAAATCTCATTGCACCATGAAACCATGAAGGTTTGAGTCAAAAACTGCTTGCAAATCATGAAATACCATACTATATCTTATTGTGACTTGCATTCCCCAAATATTTGATCCAAATCAATCATCCATGTCAGATATAATCATAGAAAATGTGAGAAATGAGTATTTGGTATTCATTTGATAATTATTGAGCACTTCAAGGTTTTATTAAAAATCAATGTGGCCTTGATCCTGTTGCAAGTGCTACATAGAAGAGGTGAGGTAAAGTAGATTCCTTTAAAGGAGGAGTTGAATGTATTGTGGCATGGATGTATGAAAGTTCAGAAAGGGTCTATATCTATTGTTGTAATGACTGCATATATGATTTATTCTATAGAAACTCAAAGCAATGTATTGGCTAAGCATTTTGAAAAGTCATTAACTTTTGACTTAATCATCAAATGATATTGAAGCAATCATGGTGCTAACATTGCTGAATATTTTGGTCATTTTTGGAGTCATTATAGATCAGATACAGAGTTGTGTGGTTCACTGATATAATCACAAATTGACATGATAAATAATACATATGATGAAGATGTAGCCCATGCTTTTCCTTAAATGAAACCCAATTTGGATGATCTGGGCAGCTATGGGACCATCGTTGGATATCCCCCAGGTAACTTGATAATGGTGGATTGTGCTAATTATTCCATGATGGGACCTTTTTTATGTGAAAAGACCATGAAAATAGATTAATATTGGTTTCCATTGGTAAATGCTTCAGACTTAGAGTTTGGTACTGGAGTGGCAATCTACATCTTTGCTTAGCTTGGTTTCAATATCTGAAGAAATATTCAAGAATGTGGAATCTCAATATAACAATTCAAGTGTGGATGGTTAGTTATTAAATCAAAAAATGGCTACATGGAAAAGTATGACTTCTAGTAAAAAATCATATATAGGGTACTTTGTTACAACCAGGTAGTTGGAAGATAAAATCCAAAAAATTGTCAAGTTTCAAAAATTGTAGTTGAGGCCTCCAAACTCCCTAGGAAATTTTAGTGGGAGATGCAACTTGTAAAAAGTAGGTTCTCAAAATGTAATTGAAAATTATGATCAACTCTCCCAATCCCGCTAGTCAAAGCAAGTGAGAGAAAAATCAACTCAAGAGGAGCTTCAGAGAGATGCTGACCATACCCTCTATTAGTGCCTCTCAATAATTTATCCATTCATTTCATTATTGATGCCAAACCCTCCCCTAGTTACAACATACCTGCAGGTTTTTCAACTTAGTTTACCATTTTATTCAAGTGTGCAAGGCCGAGTGAAAGAGGTCTAAAACTGGGAACCAATACTCAACTAGTGCCATTGTTAGGGACTAAATTGAAGTCCTAGTCACTTATGTTATTAGGGACTCTTGTAGAGAGATCACTCCACTAGGGACGTGCCACGAATTTAGAGATTTGAAAAATTGACTTATGTTATGTTTATTGCAAAAAGCTATTAAAATGACATGTTAGAAGGTGTTTTTCCCTTTTAAACATAATTCAAAAAAATTTAGTGTCTTTGTGCTATTATCTCATCATTAAATTTAGTGAAGTATATTTTCAATATGTATCATAACCAGTTTGTTAGCTATTATATTCTAGAATTATGATTCTAATGGTCAATCTAATTTTATCACCTAGTTTCAAGGAAGATCAATGCCTATTTTGAATATCTTCAGTTTAGCTTTGAGTGTTCTTTCTTTTTTTCAAAGTTGGAAGGATTGAGATCATCCTTCAAAGGTGACTCATCTAAGAACCTTGTCTCACCACTAAGTTTGCATCAAAGACGATGGAAACAATTTTGGAGGCCTTTTGAAGGGCAAAGTTTAGCTACCAAATAGTTTCTATACTACTAAGATTCTGATAATATTGAATTTTTTGTTGAACTCCTGATTGTTGAGTACTTTCATAACTCCCTTAGTCATTCTGAAACATATAGTCCCATCTATTTTCTAGCTCCTTCTCAACCAACTGAATCCCCTCCCAAGTTTGATCTTACAATTCCACCTCATTTACCCCCTCACATCCCTTTGCCATTTGTTTTTGAATCTCCAATTGAACCAATCATGAGTCATAGGGACCTAGATGAGAATGAACATCCTGCATTTCATGTTCCTAGATTTAGACCTATCAATTTTGATGAAATGTAAGGGTACCCCAATGAAATCCCAAATGTATTAAGGAAATGCTTCCAAAGTTTCCATGGAATAATGTAGTGAGTGGTGATTATCACTTGAGAGATTTTCATAATATCATTGAATACTATGAGGTTGAACACGAGGATGTGTGCATTAGGTTTTTTATGCACATGTTGGAATAAGATGCATGAGAATGGTTTAATTACCTTCCTCATGGATGCATTAATTCATGTGAAGAAATGAAGAATGTTTTCAAAAATCGATATGGTGATAGAGTCGATCCCATATTCCTTTTGGCTGAGTTTGAAAACATCAAGAAAAATCCTAATGAGTGCATGTAGGACTTCAATAAAGGATTCAATAAAGTTATGATGCAGCGACCCAAAAACATATGGCCTAGTGTTAACATGATTGATAAAGTATTATGATGCCTTTGACAAGAACATTGTGTACTACTTGAGGGATAAGGCTATCATGAACCTGTGGTTGGCATTCAATATGGCCATCCAAATCGAGAATAATATAAAGGCTATGGGAAATACCATGAACAAGTGGGCTGATGTAAAGTTGTTTAATCCAAAAAAATAGTAGTCTACTAAGACAACCAAATTTGAGGAGATGGTTAAGAATTTTGCCTCCACTGTCAAATAGATGTCCTACATGATTGTTAGGGCTGAGAAAGAGATCCCTCATGTGTCTACTAATCAAGATAGGGCTCCAAATCTGAATCAAGCACAAAGGGGTCCTGCTTTCCATAATCGAGACAATGATAAAGGGAAGAGGCCTACACATGAATAAAGAACAGATAAAAATTAGAATAGAGGGGTTGAAAATGAAGTGCCTGAACCTTTAAACACCAAAGTGAATGTGGTAGGTTGTGACATTGATATTTAATGGTGTGGCAAGTGCTTCTTTCCCCATCCCCCATGCGATACAATTGAACGGATTAATGAAGATGTGGATGAACCTGAGTCTACATCATCTGGTGATGAGATTCTGATGTTCAATTATCAAAGCCCCAAAGCAAGATATCTGCCTCTATGGAATTGCTAAGTGTTACTATTGTTAATCAATTTTGGAGTGTGGTCAAAAGGGTATGTTTCCCAACTTGTGAATTTGATGTTGATGTTAATATGGCACAAGCATATGAATTGCCAATTCATGATTTTGATTTTTTAAGATCATTCATGATTAAAAAAATATGATTGGGGAATTCCATCGATTGAGGACAGGTAGCTGTTAGTTAATGCAACAGGTGCCTAAGAGAAGGAATATTACTTGAGAATCAAGTATTAAGGTGTTGCTCCTCAAAACACTACCCTTGCAAATCTAATGGTAGGGGATGTAAGTAAGGAAGTGAAGAAAACTATATCAGCCCCAAATGCTTCCAAAATAGCACCTGTGTCCCAATTTATTAATCTTAGAGGTGCACCTACTAAGAATAAAGTACCCTTGATATCTAGTATTCCTAAGGGTTCAAATGATGTCAAAACAAACCCACCCTTGAAGACTTTTGTTAAACATGCAAATCCATCCCAACCTACTCCACTTTACACCTTAAGTGATTGTATCCCAGCTAAAGGTGTTGTCACCCTTTCACCTAATAATTCTCTTCCTCAGTATAGCATGTGTGATATGGCCTAGGTGTTGAGCTAGATAAAAATCACCATGCCACTTGTTAAATTATTGTGAATACCAGAACATAAGAAGATGGAATTTGAATATTTGGAATTGGGTGAGAAATTAGATACAATTGAAATTAATTTACCCCCAATACCCCCAAATGAATATGAAGAGTCAGAAGAGATTGTTGAACCCACTATAGATGTCTATTTGGGGACTACATTAGTAGAGAGTCAATTATATATGGATCCATTTTATACAACCCTACTAATCAATGGTTTGATTATTCATAACTACATGTTTGATTATGGTAATTCTTGTAATGCGATGCTCTTGAGTGTCCTAAATGAGCTTGAACTGAAGATCACATTAGCCTTTGGCAAGGGTTACGCCATGGACTAATGAGAAGTTCTAGTTGTTGGACAAGTCAAGGGGTTGGTTGTGTTATTGGCAGTGCATCCAGACAAGTATTTGAATATAGATGTGGTAGTTGTGGATTGTCCACCTAAGTGGGGGATGTTTTTATCACGTAAATGGGATACTAGCATGGGTGGAAGTGTGAAAATAGACCTTTCCTATGCCACCATTCTATTGGAGGGTAAGATGGTCAAACTTTATAGAGAACCAGAGATGATACATATAGTTGAAGATCCAAAACATTCTCTCAATGAAGTGTTTTACATATATGTTGACTTGGGTAGCTTTGTTGAAAATGTTGATGTTAATGAATAGACTGATGTTCTTGATATTGAACCTAACAATGAAAGTACAATTTAGAAGATGTGTTTTGATGGGGATTACTCCAATCTTAGAAATAGAACTACAGTTATTTTCTATGCCCCCAATGAGAAGTGTTTCAAGTTTTCTTTTCAAATGTCCTTTGAGTGCATGAATAATACTATTGAGTATGAGGCACTCTTGCTTGGTTTACAGACTACCTATGAACATAGAATTAAAAGTTTGATTGTCAAGGATGATTCTAAGTTAGTGGTTAAGCAAGTCCACAATGCTTATACCACCAAAAATAAAAGTTTGAAAAAATATCAGAATGTTGTTTGGGATTTGCTTGAGTTCTTTGATGCATTGAATCTTTGTTGTCATGATAGAGGTTTTAACAAAGAAGTTGGCAAGCTTGTAGGGTTAGGTGCTCAATTTGATATTACAAATATTATCCCTCATTGTTAGTACAAGTGGAGGTGATTGTTTGGCCTTCAATCCTAGACAATGTTCATCATTGGTAGGTGTTTGATGATGATGAACAAATTAAGAGGTTTCTAAATTGTGAAGCTGAGTTCCATCATTAGCTCATAGAGTTAGAATCTATGGTTCAGGTTTGTGATGGGAAGGAAACCTTATTTGGGATGGATATTATTCAGATAAAGATAAACATGCTCCCAAAGGGATTGGTAAGTTTATAGGCATCTTTTGATGGAGTAGATAGAATTATAAATTGAGACTCATTTATTTCAAAAGACATGACTGAGTGTAATTTGGGTTCTAATGAGAATCAAAGGAAGGTTTGGTTGGGTACTCACCTAAGCGTAGCTAAGAAACAAGTTTACATGCAACTGCTAAGAATGTACCAGGACTATTTATCATGGTCTTATTCCATGTTAAAATCATATAGGGAAGACTTATTTCAACATGTCATCCCATTACATCTTGATAGCAATCCTTTCAGGTAGAAATAAAGACCTATTAATCCCATCTTGGCCACTAAAATGTGGGATGAGTTAAAGAAGCTAAGGGATGGTGGTATCATTCAACCCATCAGGGGTTTAAAATTTAGTCCCTATAATAAATAAGAATGGAGACATCTAATTGTGTGTGGATTTTTATAATTTGAATAAGGATTATTTAAAAGATAATTATCCCCTACCCAATATGGACAACTTGCTACAAAGTGTTACTGGATCAGAGATGTTATCCACTTTAGATGGTTTCTTAGGGTATAACCAAGTTGTGATGAAGGAATATGATAGACCCATGACCGCATTTCATATGCCTTGAGTCATGTATGTATATATGAGGATGCCTTTCAGATTAATGAATAACAGTGCAACATTTCAGTGAGATATGGACATTGCTTTTATAGGGGTGATTAATAAGTTATAGCTATGTATCAGGATGATATTTTTGTATACTCCAAGACTAGATAAAAACATTTGGATCATCTAGAGAAAGTGTTTATTAGATACAGGGAGTTCAACATTTGACTTAATCCTAAGAAGTGCCACTTCAAAGTACAAAAGGCCAAGTTATTAGGACATATAGTGTCCAAGGATGGTGTCATGTTTGACCCCAAGAGGGTAGAATCCATTGACAAAGTGTTTATCCTATAGTCCAAGAAGGGAATTTAGTCTTTTTTTTGACAAATTAATTTCATGAGGAGGTTTATGTCTAATTTTACAAAGATTAGTTTGCCCATCACTTCCATGCTAAAGAAAGACCAGACTATCAAGTGGGAGGAAAAGGTCGTGCAAGCATTCAATGACATAAAGGAAAATTTAAAATTTAACCCTATTTTGGCCATCCCTAATTACACTAAGCCATTTTAGATATTATCTTTTGCATCATATAATATTCTTATTGTTGTCCTGTTGCAAAAGAATGAAGATGGTCATGAGCAGCCCATAGCTTTCTTTAGTAAAGCTATGAAAGGTGTTGAACTAAATTAGACCATTATGAAGAAATAAGCCTTTGCTCTCTTGAAATTTGTCAAGATGTTTAGGACTTATATTCTGAGTTCAAATATTGTGGCTTAAGTCCCACATACCATGGTGAAGGACATCTTGACTCAGACTGAAGTATCTAGCAAGAGATGCAGGTGGGTTAACAATTTTCAAGAGTATGACATGGATATTCAAACCAACAAGTTAGTGCAAGGGATGGGTCTATCCAATCTCATAGTTGAGACCAATTTGGAATCCATTGAGTTAAACACTATTATTTTCAATGTTGATGATTCCTTGAGTCAATTTAACATGTCTATATGGTATAAAGACATTTTTTACTACTTGAAAATTTTGAGTTGCCCCCCTGACTTGGACAAGAATCAAAGGAGGAATCTTAATCTTGTTTCCAAAAAATACCTCTTGACTAAAAATGGGCTATCATGGAATAATCTGAATGGGGTTCTCCTAAGATGCATGGTTGGAGAACAAACCACTAACTTGATTAAAGAATTACATAGTGGGGTATGTGGTGGCCATTTTTCACCTAAGGTTACAACTCATAAAATTTTGAGAGCTAGTTATTGGTGGCCATCACTATTCAAAGATGTTTCTCAAAAAGTTAGAAAGTGTGAGAAATGTCAATGCTTTATTGGGAGGATGAAATCTCTAGGTTCTCTTCCCTTGAAACTTGTGATGATTAAAGGCCCATTCTAACAATGGGGAATGGATTTCATTGGAGAAATTGTTGATTCATCAAGTGCTAGACATAAATGGATACTATTTTTAATTGATTACTTCATGAAATGGGTTGAAGCGGTCCCTATAAAAAATGCAACACATTAGGTAGTTATGGATTTTTTGCTAAATCAGATTATTTGGTGTGCCTATCAAATTGATTATTGATAATGCCATGAGATTTAAAGCCAAATATTTAGTGGCATTATGAAAAGAGTACAAGATTAAATTGACCTATGCTTCTAATTATAACCCTCAAGGGAATGGGTAAGCAGAATCCAATAACAATAACTTATTCAATATCATTAAATGAACATTGGAAGCAAACAAGAGGAAGTGGGGTGAACAGATGAATTTTTATATATGGGTTGAGAGGATCATGCCCAAGAGAGCTACAAGTAGAATCCCTTTTGATCTTGTTTATGGAGCTCAAGTCATTTTTCCTATGAATTTGTAGTTGCCAACCTACTAGCTCATGAATCAACTAGAAGATGATGAGCAGATCAACCACTATGAAAGCAGAATGATCTAGATTGTTGAGCTTGATGAAATTTGAAGAAAATCTCGTGAAAGACACCTCATGTTCAATAAATATATGAAAAATATATTTGATAGAAAGGTCACTCCAAGAACCTTCCAAGTAGGTAATCTAGTTCTACTTTGGGATAGCAGGCATGAGGAGAAAGGCAAGCATGGAAAATTTTATGCCTTGTAGAAGGGTCCCTATTCCATTGAATTCTAAATTGGGGAACACACTTTCTTCCTAAGAGACCTGGATGGTGACATATTAGAGCTACCTGTTAATGGCAAACACCTGAAACACTTCCTTGATTGAGTCCATAACCTATGTACATTATTGTATAGTGTATAGTTTTATCACTTTATTATTATGTTGCTTTATTGACTCTCTACTTTGGACCTTTCTTGTACAATTTCCTTTCATGTTTTTTTATCATGCATTCATTTTAAGATCCTATTGATCTATTTTTGTCAATATATCATGTTTTGTTGAGCTTCCATGGGTGTTTGCTATAAATTATCTATGTGTTGACTCTGTGGCCCAATGGATTGGTACCTGGTCTTGTGTTCTAGGGTTCTTCACATACCCATAGGGAGTATACATCCCCAATAAAAATCCAAATTTTGGTTCCCAAATATGTGACACCACTAAAATTATTTCCAACATGGTGAAAATTAATGTCATGGTGGAATGGGGAATTCCACGTGAAACAAGAAACATTGTAATTAGATATAGAAGAAGGTTTTTAAATAATTAAGTACCATAATGGAGGCATAGGCCCACATGGAAGTGTAGATAGGGACACAAGGAAGTATGTGGTAAAAGACAACTGCAAATGACACCCAACAATTCTATCAGAAGTGTAGAGGGTGAAATGCAATTGCAAGTTGGCTAGGTGAGTTCTACGAAGGTATATGGGATGAAAAGTAATTACAAAAATGTATGCCAAGGTCTATGGGAGAAGTACGGTAGAGATGAACCACCCTAATAGAAAATTTATAAAGTGAAATTTCTCCACCTCTTATGGATCCCGTAGAGTATGGATAATAGAAGGGGATGGTAGAAAGCGGATGCTCATAAATAATTTTCACTCTCCCCAATGTGCAAAGTGCTACTCCACTTATGCATTTCATAGGAAAACCACATGTAATAATGTTAGGCCTGACATAAATGGGGATACAAGAAGTAAATTTCACCAATATAAAGTGTAGAGTGTTGCACTATCCCTGGATCTTGTAGGAAGCTAATAAATGAATGAGCGGGAAAAATCAAAGAGTTGTGGACTTAAAAAGAAATTCAAAAGGGTTTAACTCTTGATGAGTGTAATTTTTATAGGATTGAATGGTGACCAAGGATGTGGTGGTAAGAATATTTGATAGGACAAGAATCTTGAAGAAAGGATGCAGCCTTCTCATAAATCTCATTGCACCATCAAACCATGTAGGTTTGAGTTAGAAACTACTGGAAGATCATTCAATACCATACTAGATCTTATTATGGCTTTCATTCCCAAGATATTTGATCCAAATCACTTAACCATGTCAGATATAACCATAGAAAATGTAAATGAGGATTTCTTCATGTTCATTTGATAATTACTAAGCACTTCAAGGTTTTATTGAAAATCAATCTAGCCTTGATTCTATTGCAAGTGTTGTGTGGAAGAGGTGAGGTAAGGCAAATTCCTTTAAAGGAGGAGTTTAATGTATTATGGCATTGTTGTATAAATGTTTGGAAATGGTCTATACCTATTATTTTAATGACTAGATATATGATTTCTTTGAAAAAAACTCCAAGCAATGTATTGGCTAAACACTTTGAAAAGTGGTTATATTTTGACTTAATCATCAAGTGATATTGAAGCAGTCATGGTGATAATGTTGCTAAATACTTTGGTCATTTTTGGAGTCATTATAAATCAGTTATAGAGCTATGTTTTTCACTAATTAAATCCTAAATTGACATGATAAATAATACATATGATGAATATGCAGCCCACACTTTCCTCGAATGGTACCATATTTGGATGATCTAAGTAGCAATGGGACCATCATTGGAGATCCCCCTAAGTAACTTGAAAATGGTGGCTTGTGATAATTATTCCATGATGGCACCTTTATTATGTGAAATCACCATAAAAATAGAGCAATACTGGTTTCTATTGGTAAATGCTCTAGATTCAGAGTTTAGTTTTGGAGTGGCAATCTACATCTTTGCTTAGCCTGGTTTTAATAGCTGAAGACCTATTCAAGATTGTGGAATCTCAATGTAACACTTTAGATGTAGATGGTTAGTTATTAAATCAAGTAATAACTACATGGGAAACTATGGCTTCTGGTAAAAAATCATATACAAGGTACTCTATTGCAACTAGGTAGCTAGAATAGAGTTGGGTGAGAAAATCCAAAAAATTGGCAAGTTTTCAAAAATTACAATTGAGGCCCCCAAACTAATTGGGAAATTTGAGTGGGAGATGCAACTTGAAAAAATTAGGTTCTCAAAATTCAAGTTCAAATTGTGGTCAACTCTCCCAATCCCACCAGTCAAAGCAGATTAGATAAAAATCAATTCAAGAGGAGCTTTAGGGGGATGTTGAGGAGAAATGCAATTTTGCATTTGTGCAAATTGAAAATTACACATGGACCTCCCATTTCCACCAATCAACACTAGTCAACATAGGGTCCCATTGTAAATGGGAAATTTCAAGGCCATTTGCAATTTTTCAAATTTGTAAAATTGCAAATTGCAATTGTAGTTCCCATTTCCCTAAAGGATGTTTTTTAGGGAAATGGGAACCCCGGGTGCAATTTACACTTTTACAAAAGTGAAAAATGCATTTAGAGTTCCAGATTCCCTAAGAGGAACTACTTGTGCAAATTACAATGTTGTAATTTGCAAGTCTACAATTTTTAAAAGGACCTTCCCAAGGAAATTACACATGCTAATTATGATTGTGCAATTTGTAAATTTTAAATTTTTAAAGGAGGCTGGAATTTTCTCTAAATGTCAAAAACTAAAAATAATGCATTTATACATTAAAAAAGGAAATATGAAGGAAAATATAAAAATTCCAATTTGCAAAAAGTAATTGTGAAAATTACAAAGTGTGGAAAAGCAAATTTGTAAAAATGCAAAAGTGGAGAAAACAAATTGGAGCCAAAAAGAAAAAGATAAATTGACCTAAGTCTTTTGCATTTTTTATTATTATTTTTGTACAATGCTTGTAAGGCCAAGGCCGGCCACTGGAAGAAAATTGCCTAAATAGCCATGGATCAATAATATTCCCATGGAATCATTACAAGAGCCAGGTTTTTCTATGGTGTGCATATGAGGAAGGGAAGTTTTCCATGAGGTTTTAGCTATGTAAGAAAGTGGTCAAGGGAATCTCCTGTTAGTTGCACATTAGGACAAATTTTGTTTGGCCTCCATCATGAATTTTCACCTTCTATCTCATGTAAAAGGCATCTCCAGCTAAGAAATCAAAGGATTTTCTCCAAATCTTCATCATTCCTTATAGAGGTAGTTAGAGCAATCATTTTTCATGCAAATGGGTGAAGATTTTAGGCATGGAAAAGAGTTTTTTCAAGCTAAGATCATCTTGGTAGAACTTTGGGGTGTTGACTACAATTTTTAAAATTCTAAAATGCAACCCCCATTCAAACATTATAAAAGAAAAGGTAAAACACATATAAATAGATGGTTTCTCTTACATTCTAGGTGGTTATTGGTCTTTGCTTTTCTCTCCAAGTATAGGATCTTCCAAATTTTGGGATTATGGATATGTGTGTATTTTACCTCTCTTGCTAAGGTGGTTGTAACTGTACATCCATTAGAAAGCTACGAGAGCATGTCTATATGTCTCCCCTATCTAACATGGAGTAAATATACCATGATTGTCCCCATGGTAGAATTTTGAAACATTGATGTATGTAAGATTGTCTTTCAAGATAATGAAAAATACTTGTGCTTTTTACTCTTTTCTATTGATGAACTGTAGTAATATGTTTTGTAAATGTTGTTGATTGGATATCTTATTCTATTCTCATTATTGGTATTTGAGTAAGCTACCACTTAGGTCCTCTTACCTTGGTTTAGTCAAAGCCAAAATTAGTAGGGAACTGACCATACCCTCTATCAGTGCCTCTCGGTCATTTTCTCCATTCAATTCATTCTTGATGCCAAACCCTCCCTCGAGTACAATGACATACTAACAAGTTTTCATCTTAGTTTACCATTTTATTTAAGTGTGCAAGGCTGAGAAAAAGAGGTGTACAACTGGGAACCAATAGAGTCAAACCCCTATTTTTAGGAAGATGAATTCTAACCAATTCCATTTTTATAATGAAATATGGTATCTTGTACTATGGATATTTCCTTAGTTTTGCTAAAGTCTTACCACATAATTTTGGTATTTTGTCTCATATATGTTTATTTGAATTATTTTTATTTTAGAAAATTTGTATTCTATTTATTGGTTATTTTTGTAGTGAAGTGTTTAGTTTCCTAAAATGTTCTTGGTCTCTCTGTGGATCTTTTGTGTTGGCTTGTTTGACATTCAGAGCTTTCCTTATTTCTCTTGGTGGTCTCATTATCCATAATATATTTTCATTAAATATGGTGGTGGATTTGGGATTTTTCTCTTAATTTCATTGGGATTGAGGTTCTTTGGCTCTTTATAATATCTTAGTTTTTTTTCATATACTAGTTTATTTCTTTTGGCATTCTCATTCCTTTCATTTATTCTTTTGAAAATAATATTGATAGAATCTTGGATTGGAAATGTATGTTTATAATTGTTTATACATAGAATATCTAGCACCTCCTTCTATTGGCCATCTATAAAAGGTGATCCTTTTCTACAATATTCTGAGTATATTTATGTAGGTCCAAAGAAATTTTTGTTTATATTTATGCAGGTTAATAAAATTATGTGTATAATTATATTGGCACACAAAATTAATGATCTTAATTAACTTCAAATTGATATTATGTGATTATGTAATTACTATGATGTTAATCCCACTGATTTCATAAGTAATTTAAGCTCTTATGAGGCAAATATCATTATGTTTAAAATTTCTTCAATTACGTAATTAAACTTGGTCTCTTTTTAAAACTAGCAGGATTCTTCATGGTTTTGAGGTTTTTTAGCTCACCCCAAAGCTTATAGGTTCATATAATGGCTTATTTTTACTCCCTCATAATCATTATCAATATGTCACCACCTTGGATTCTGAATAGCAACACCTTTTCTCTACCATCTCTATGCTTCTTTAACTAACACTTTTTGTCTACCATCTTTGCACTTTCTTATTTAACCAACTACTATAATTTTTAACTTAACACCTTTAACACCTTGTAAACAAAATTTTCCAACTATTGAACACCTTCAATTTCTAACCTTTCTCTCATTCAACACCCAAATATCTTCCAACGAGCTTCAATAAGGCTTAAAATAGGGTATGCATATCCTACAACTTAGATTTCTCCTTATGCAGGCATCCTCATGACCTAATTCCACTTGAATTATATTCTAAATACTCATTTATAGCTCTCTTATTAAGTTTAATACATTTAATTAGATGAATCAAAAGACATAAGATATCTTGGGTTTTTTATGGTTTTCTAACAAAACACAGGCCTAGAACATAGACTAAGGCCTTATTTAAATTATACTAATTCATAATACCTATTTTTACCTTAGTAAAGTCTATCCCAACCTACTACAACTTTCCCAATGGGTTTTGAGATTTAGATATCCCCAAAACTATAAAAACACCTACTTTTGATTGACTGATACAGTCTTTTTCTAATCTTCCAAACTTGAGAGTATCCTATTTTGGATTCAATCAACATGAACATAGTATATTGAATATATTTTTATTGTAAGGGATTAATAACATTCCTAAATCCTTCTCACAATGAAATTTATTTCATAAATAACCTTCAAGGCTTTTAAAATGTACACTTTGTCTGACTGTCACACACAATCTTGGAATACTGACCTACAACTATCACAAAAATCCTTGTACAATATTCAAATAAAATCCAAATGAAAGGAACACATTTTAAAAATATATATAATTTTTATAAAATAAAATTTCACACACAAAATAATAGTCATTTCATTGATTTTATAACAAACTCATATACAACCTCTTATTACTCCATTATCCTCAATGGACTGTAAAATACTTCTTCTCCTTTCTTCATCTTTCCTAGTCTCTACAAACCTATACCACCACACTACTGACCCTATACAACCTACTACATGCTCTCTTACTCCTCTACATGTCTATTATCTCTCCATCATGCCAACTTTGCATGACAACTTCATTCCAATGCCTATTCTATGTAGGGTGGAAGTTACTCATAACATATTCTTTTTTATTTTCTTGATTTTACAATGGATATCATACCATTCACTCTTATCTTCATTATATTAGTCTAAAACATTGTAAGAAAAAAAAATGAGAGTTTTTATGGCTATATTTTGGTCTAGTGTGCAAAGGATTTCTAACTTTGCTCCTTGATTGCAATTTTTTTTATCTTTTATATATTATTATCACTTACCATGTAAGATACAATAACTTGAGGAATTGATTATTGTTATAAAAAAATAAGAGGAAAGTGTGAAACTATCTAAAATGAAAAAAATGATTAAGGTGTTGTTGTCTCCAAATCTTGCACCCTAGAAGAGGGTTGTTCAGGCTTCCTCTAGATTTGGGCAATGTTGGGACATTTTCAGGCCTGTGGGTGTGCCTATAAGTGGAAATGAACCTCTAGGTTAAAAGTGATAGCTCACTTTATTAGATTTTTGTACAATAAAATTGTTGAATAGAGTCAGTAGTTTTCATAAATGAAATTCCTAGTCTAAAATGGTGATACACCAAGAATTAGTATCCACATGTATGCCCTATACTTATGCACAATACAACAGAATATAGTTTATAACTCAAGATCTAGAAGATTCCAACATAAGTATTACAATGTATAGATAAAATGAATGAGATCACACAAGGTAAATAACTGGAAAAGATAACCTGTATAGTCTAGAAAAAGGGTTACACGTGCAAAATCTCATACAGCTAGAATGCACTCTACATGACCTGTTAGATCAACTCTTTACTCAAAAGAATGAAGGATAGAGAATGGAAGGATAAAACATCACTTGATGTCACTCTATGTCTCTTGCATGCCCAGGAAAATGTCTATAACTTAGAAAGAAAACAAACTTATACTTCTTTGCTCAAAGGCAAGAAAATGGTAAAACATTCTAGCAGGGCTTCACCGTATTATCTATGGTTTCTAAAATAAAATCCCAAGGGTCTTATTTATATCAAAAGATGGAGAGAAGAGAGATATCTTAGGTGCCAAAATATAATCCTCCAAAATGGTTTGTAGTCACCATCGTGGTGAAACTAATTCCAGTTGTTCTCTCATTCAATTGGAGTTTATCCTTCTCTATGATTCACCCTCTTGAAATAACCAGGATCGCTAGAAAATCAATGGTGAGATGACCCTCCACAATAAATGGCATGGATTGTGGCTAAAAACCTTAGATTCTTCCTAAGAGCTCCCATATTTTGTACTGCAGACCCATTTGGGTTTTCCAAGTGACTTTATATCTACTTTCTTCTTCGATTTCTTTGATTGCTTCTACTTGTAAAAGTCATAAGCAAAGCTCTTTTGAAAACCTTCAAAGCATTACCTCTTATTTTTGAGTATTTTTTATTTATTTTAATTGTAAAATTCATAAGCAAAGCTCTTTGGGAAACCCAATTTGCACTATCCTTGCTTATGACCCTGTTAGGCTCTCTGAATGGCTTTACTTCCTGCTTGAAGACTTTAGGCATGAATTTGACATCCTACGGCATGTCATCTTTGAATCCCAATGGCTAGTTAACCACCCTAAATTTGGCATCCTATGGCACATCATCTTTGAATCCTAACAGCTATTTGGCTACCCCAAATTTGACGTCCTGCAACACATCATCTTTGAATCCCAACGACTAGTTGGTTGTATTAAACTTGACATCCTGTAGCATGTCATGGGGATCCATCGGGTTTATGTTTTGGGTAAATTTCTTGAAGTAATTCCTTTGAATAATTTGTTTGAAGGAGTTCTTTCAAGGATTTTTCCTGAAAGACAATGGTTAGTTCCTTCAAGAAATTTTCTCGAAGGACACTTGCAAAAGTGTCCTTTGAAAAACTCTCAAAGGACACTTGGGGAAGGCACAAGGTTCCTTCAAAAAAATTTGAAGGGTATTTCCAAAGGAAATAACACTTCAAAACTTTTTTGACGGGCATTTCCAAAGACAAAGTGCCCTTCAAAAAATTTTGAAGGGTCACTTGGGAAGAAAAGTGCCCTTCAAAACTTTTTTAAAGGGTCACTTGGACAACAAAGTGCCCTTTGGAAAAGTCTAAAGGGACACTTGGGTTAAAAAGTTCCCTTTAGAAATTTTTTAAAGGGTTACTTGGAAGAAAAGTGCCCTTAAAAAAAGTCTGAATGGACACTAGGATATAAAAGTTCCCTTCAAAACTTTTTTGAAGGATCACTTAGAAAGAAAAGTGCCCTTCAAAAAGGTATGAAGGGACACTTGGAAAAACAAAGTGCCCTTTGGAAAATTCTGTAGGGACACTTTGGGGGAACATTATCAAGACCATTTTGGGTTTTATAAATTCTTTTGCTTATAAAATTCATAAGACTCATTCCTTATAAAAACAAAAGTCATGCATCATTAAAAACCTATAAAGCATTGGAAGGATTAATTCAGGATCGTAAACTCAGATTACTTCTACTCATGAAACTTTTACAAGTCGAGTCATTCAAATAACCTGAATTGGTCTTGATAATGTAATTTGAGTTTATGAGGGGCCAAGACTTGACCTATGGAGAACTTAACATACACTACAATAGAGCCAAAACACCTTAGCCTCCTTGACTTGTAATTTTGGAGCTCTAAAATGAACTGTTCTTGCAACTATTGTTTGGCTCTCCATGAAAATGGTTGAACAAATTGTATTGAGGTGAAATTTGGTCAACATTATTGGTTATTCTGAGGGGAGGCATGCCTACTATGTCAAATACCATTCACCTAAATCCTTCCATTGGGCATGGAGTCACACATATAGGCACTTCAAAGAGAACTGAAAAAGATTTAGTTCAAAAACACACTAGCTGGGTTGATTACACACACAAGGCAGAGACGCACACCAAACAAAGGGAAGGAAAGCACACCTATGTTACAAAGCACTTAGGGAAAACAAACACAATAAAGGAAACATACCAAAATAAATTATATACAAGACATGGCCAGAAAGGGTCAAAATCAAGGCTTCAGATGGATTATATTCACTGGAATAGGTAGCTCTTCTCCATCCATTTTGGACAGTTGAAAGCCAATCCACAAGGTATCAAACTTTGTATTTTTTCTTAGTTTTTCTCTATATTCATCCTATTTCAAGACCAAGTCACCTTATTTGAACACTCTTGCCCTTGCCTTTTTGTCAAAGGATTTCTTCATGAGGACTTGATGTTGTTCCAAATCTTTGTGTGCATCATCTCTTGCCTCCTGTAGCTACATTAATTCTATCAATCTAACCTCCATGGGAGTGTTTTCGAGTAATTCCAGCTATTGTGTAAGTTCTAAGGTAGGGAGCTCTTGTGATATGGATAGCCTAGCTTCTCTCCCATAGACAAGTACAAAGGGATAATTACCAATTGACTTCTTGGGAGTGATTATATCTTCCCATAAGGTTGTCTTGAGCTTGTTATGCCATGCTCTTTGGTTGGTTTCTAGTTTCCTCTTGATGATCTTGATGAGGTTCTTGTTGGTAGACTTAGCCAATCCATTACCTTGAGGGTAGTAGTTGGATGAGGTACTCAAATGAACTCCACTCTTTGTTGCCCAATCAAAAGTTTTAGCACTTATGAAAGCAAGTGCATTATCTGAGATGATGACATGAGGAGCTCCAAACCTTTTTATAATTCTATCATAGAACTCCAAGATGGCATTTTCATTTGCTTCATTTAAAGAAATAGCCTCTACCAATCTTGTGAAGTAGTCTGTAGCAGTCAATATCCATTTGTGTCCAATACTTGATAGAGGGTTGATCATGCCAATGAAGTCAAGGCCCCATTGCATGAAACATTGGTCCACTTTGATAGGATTCAATGGAATGGAAACAAGATTTTGTTTGCCAACAAATAAAGCACACTGAGGACAAACCTTATCCCAATGATAAAAATCTTAAAAAAGACTAGGCCAATAGTAACCAACTCTCATTATTTTTGTAGCTATTGTTCTAGGAGAGAAGTGACCACCATCTGCACCATTATGGAACTTTTCTAGCAACATATCAAATTGGTCATTGTTAATGCATCTTATCAACACATTTCTCACATCCTTCTTAAATATAGTGCCATCCAAAAGATAATAAGGAATAGCTTGCAACCTAAAATACCTTCTTTGAGATTTGTTCAAGCCATTGGGACACTCACCATTTTGAAGAAAACTAATGATGTCTTGTGTCCAACTTTGATTCTGCATTTGATCAGTTGGCTGGTCTTGAACTTCATTCACTAAGGCTTGCTCTTTTGGCTCTTAAAAATTAGATGCTAAGTACTCACACAAACATCTTCCTCTTACTAGTCTGGTTACCTTGATGTCAATGTCACATTCCATCACCTTTGTGATCCATCCAGCTCTCTTCTCATTGAGATCTCTGCTTAGGAGAAACTCCTTGGTGCTAGGATGGGAGACCATGACATGGATCCTATTTTTGGAAAACATATGCTTGAACGTTTTCAATCCTCTAATGACAGTTAAAGTTTACTTCTCAACAAAATAATATCTCACCTCATAGTCTTTTATGCCTTGGCTAAAGAAAGCAATTGGTTGCTCAACGTGCTCATCATTCTTTTGCATAAGCGTGGCTGAGATTATGTCCAGGTTAGAAAAAGTACAAAGAATGAAATCCTTCAAAAATTTGGATTTAAGAGAGTGAGAGAGGTTTCAATTGCTTGCTTGATTTCCTCAAAGCTACCTTTACCTTCCTTTGTTCAAGTAAAAAATTGGTTCTTTTTTAGCATGGCTATGATAGGCTTTACCACAGCTATAAAGTTTGGGATAAACCTCCTTACAAAGTTTATTTTTCCTAAGAAAATTTGTATCCCTTTCTTGTGTTGAGGCAAAGACAAGCTTATAATAGCTTTAATCCTTTCAGGGTCAATGGTTACCCTTCTTTCAAAACAACATGACCTAACAGTTTACCTTCATGGACAACAAAGATGCACTTCTTTGGATTGAGGGATATGATGTACTCTCTACACTTCTCAAACACTTGCCTTAGATGTCTCATATGATTAGCATCATATTTTGAAAAAATCGTTATATCATCAAGGTAAACAAGCAAAAACTTATTGATCAAATGCTTGAAATCCATGTCCATTGCCCTTTAAAATGTAGCTCTAGCATTGGATAAACTAAATGGAATCTTCTTGTAGGAAAAGGTCCACCACTTGGAGGTGAAGGTTGTCTTGAATTGATCCTCTTCATTTACCAATATTTGACTATAACTTGAATAACCATCAAGAAGTGATAAATGTTGAGAACATGAAACAACTTGCAGAATTTGTTCTATAGAAGGGAGTGGGTAAAGATCCTTGAGAGACACTTTGTTTATATCATGAAAATCCACACAAAGTCTGATTTTTCCATTCTTCTTTCAAACTAGCACAAGGTTGGTTACCCAATTTGAGTGCTTGATAGGAAAGATAATCCTAGACTCAATTAATTTGGTTGGCTCTTTCTTCATGAGTTCTTCTACATTGGGGTTGATAGGCCTTTGCTTTTATCTTACCGGTTTAGCTCCATGCTCCAACTCAATGTTGTGATGAGCTAGACTTGGGTTGAATCCCTTCAAGTCCTTGTATTCCTAGGCAAATATTTCATGAAAATCTTTGCATAATGTAATAAAAGCTCACCTTTCTAGCTAAGAACAAGCCTTGCCAATCTTAAAAAAAATTCCTTAAAAATTAGAACTCTCTCATAATTCTCTTATTTTATTGACATGCTCATTCTTTGGTTTTTCTTTTGATTACCCTCATTGCAGACACTCTCCAAGGTAATTATCCTCTTGAGTATTTTGTTTGTCTTTAGCTATATAATCTACTCTTCATAATGATCACGCAACATCTTTTGATTTCTTGAAGAAAAGCCTGCCTTATTTTACAAGAAGTGTGCAATGTGTTCATCACTTTCAAACACTTGCCGTGACACTTTATTATCTAAAATGGAAGGTCTCACAATGATCTTGATATGAGATTGATCTTTTTATTTTTTAACGTTAGCAACTAAGTCAAAACATGCTCATATTGCATTCAGTGTATTAGCGTGCTTGTTCAAGTCTCTTGGTATGGGTTGGATGTTAAAGGCATCAAAATCCTCAAGTAGATCACATACCCTATGCTTGTAGGACTTGAGCAAGGGGTTCTTGGTTGTATCTTGACTTCTCACTTGATGAATGACCAGGTCACTATCTCCATATACTTTTAAAAGCTTGATTCCTCTCTTCTTTGCTCATTGGAGACCATGAACTAAGCCTTCATATTCTACCACATTGAAAGTGTAGCTGAAGTGAAACCAGTAAGAAGAGTAGTAATGATTCTTTGATGGGGAAACCAACATGACACCAGCTCCTGCACCTAATTTTCTCCTTGAACCATCAAAGAACATTTCCTACACTCCATAAGCTCATGATCTTCATTGGTGAGTGGAGGAATTGGGATATTTCCCTCATGCATGTAGTAAACTCCCAAATCAGTTTCCTCAATGAAAGTGTAAATATCAAGGCCATGTGTTTCAGTGTTTTACTTGTCAAGATAGAGGTTATAAATACCTTCAAGAGGAGAAGATGTTTCACTATTTAGGACTGCCTCTTCTTCTTTGTTGATCAGATAGTTTTGATTTATCATTGTCTCCAAGTATGGCTCAATGTAGAACCTTGCTAAGGGCTAAGTCCTTATGGTTAACTTTGTTCCAAACCTTATCTTGAAATCTAGAAATTACTAATCAGTAGAAAGGTATCATCCTATCTTGGTTGTAAAGTCCCTAGACAAGCATATAGAAAAGTTTAATGGAAGGTCCACCACCACAATAGCTTGAATGATAGGGAAGCTTGGGCAGCCATGTAAAAACACTTTCAGACCTTTGACCAATCCTACCATATTTGTTAGAGTTCCATCCAGCTTCAACACACCTTTACTATGTGTCTAATAGTTCAAACCTAACTTATCAGCCACTACTTTAGGCATAATAGTAGTGCTTGCTCCACTATCCACAATACAATTATGTACCAATTATCTCCTATAATGAGTGTAAGATAGAAGGGTGGAGGATTTTCAACTTTAGTGGAAGGATAAAAAAGATTATTTGGAGAATTTATGAGAGCCACACTATGATTCCTTGAAGATTGGGGATCCATCTTCATGCTTTCTAACTACTCTTGCAAAAGATCCTTTTGACCAGATATATGTAGAACCTCCCAAAGGGATATGCTTGTCTTAGTGATCTTTAATGAGTCCACAATATTTTGAGATGGAGTATTCACTTTTCCTACATTTTTTATAATAATAGAGTTTTAGCCTACTATGTTGTAATCTTGGTAGCTACATTTACATTTTGATTCTATTGAGGAACATGGCTTGTAAAGGTGTAGCACTTTGATTATCATTTTATGGATTTAGAAAGGCATCACTTGGAACTATTCATGGCTCCTAGCCTTCTCCCAAGGCTCTCTTCTTTGACCTTGTATTAGCTACAACTGGCATGCCTTGAGTCAACACAAAATCATCCTTTTCTTGGAAGTTCATCATCCCCACACTTGGGTTGCTGCCTTCTCCATGATTATCCCTTTGGTTGGGACATAATTCTTCTAATATCATGTAAGGAGTAGTTTTTTATTATGTAGTCAAAGTGTAGTTGGTTCCTCCATCATCATGTGAAAATTGACCTTGAGGCTACCCCCATTGGTCCACGTGATCTTCTCCTTGCACTAGATTTGCATGAACTAGAATAACAACCTTTATGAGAGGAGTATAATTTGGATTATATGTATTGGGTTTCCTATTGTAACCTTGTTGATTTTGTCCTCTCCCTTGATAGTTATATTGGGATGGAGCTCCATGTCCTTGTTGAGGATAGTATTATGCATTAGGAGGAACACTTGCTTGATATTGAGCTTGCTTGAGCTGAGCTCTCAATGATATGATTTCTTCATCCTTGTCCATAATGTTATCCACCTTCTTGGGAAAGGCTCTTGGCTTCACATTGGCATTGGGAACCTGAGACATGCTTAGAGCTTTAACTGAATTATGGGAAAGAAAAGCCATGGAAACTCTTAGAGGGAGTCTTCCAGCTTGAATCAAGCTATTCTTAGCCTCAATTACTAGCTCATATGCACCTAGAAGAGTGAATCCTCCCATTGAATTCAACATAACAATAACATCAGTACCAATCCCTTTGAGGTATGTTGAGAACATAAAGCTAGGAGGAGGTCTCATGATTGGTGGTAGCCTATACCATGTTTTCTAAAATCTCTCATTGAAATCTCCTATATATTCATTTAGAACTCTTCTTATTGCATTCAACTGATGTATTAGGTAAGCATGATTACTCTTATTTTAAAGTATTGTCACCAATAGGTCTCCAAAACAATCATAACTTATAATGTATCCCCCTTCCAACATTCTATACCAGTCAAGTGCTTTGACTTTTAAGGACATAACAAGCAACCTAATGGCTATGTTGGCCCTAGTAACATTATGGAAATTATATAAATTAGATATATCTTTAATATGTTCAGATGGGCTAATAGGACCCTCTCCAATGAAACTAGGAAGATTTTTGGTACCATTTGGAGGTATGGGGTCATAGGCAAGAAGCTCTATTGGATTTTGGGTATGGAAAATAAGGAAAGGTTGGAATCTATCTCTCCCCTTTCTCCAATTTCTCTTCTTCCTCTATGATCCTCTATTTCTTCTTCTTCTTCAACTTCCTCCTCTCTAACTTCTTCAACCTCTTCTGCTTCTTCCTCAAAACCTTGCTATCAAGGATTTAATAGGGATAGGATTGGTTCAGGGTGTTGTTCTTTAGGAAAATCTTTAGATGAAGGGGATTGGTCAAAAATTATTAAGGACCTTGTGAGGACCATTTAGGATAATGTATAAAACTTGGTCTAGAACTAGGGATTCACACCCTTTTGGAGTCACCAAATGCTGAGTTAGGGGTATTTTTACTACTTACGCCTGTCAAGACTAGCATTTAACTTGACCTACTAATAATTTATGTCCCACTAGGCATTCCAAAACTATTACCTCCAAATCTTGTACCTTAGAAGAGGGATGTTTAGGCCTCCTCTAGATTTGGGCAATGTTGGGACATTTCTAGGCCTGTGGGTATGCCTATAAGTGGAAATGAACCTCTAGGTTGAAAGGGCTAGCTCCCTATATTATATTTTTATGCAATAAAATTGTTGAAACATTTTATATGAGTGAAAAGAGTCAAAAGTTTGCATAAATAAAAATCCTAGTCTAAGATGGTGATACACCAAAAATTAGTATCCACATGTATGCCCTATACTTATGCATAATATAGCATAATAGAGTCTATAATTCAAGCTCTAGAAGATTCTAACATAAGTATTTAAATGTAGAGATAAAATGAATTAGATCACACAAAGTAAATAACTATAAAATGTAACATGTATAGTCTAGAAAAAGGCTTACACATGTACAAAATATCATATAGCTAGAATGCACTCTACATGACCGGTTGGATCAACTCTTTGCTCAAAACCATGAAAGATAGATAACAAAAGGGTAAAACATAACTTAATGTCACTTTGTGTCTCTTGCATGCCCAAGAAAATGTCTAGAACTTAGAAATAAAATAAACTTGTGATTCTTTGCTCAAAGGCAAAAAAATGGCAAAACATTCCAGTAGGGCTTTATCGTACTATCTATGGATCCTAAAACAAGAGGCCAAGGGTCTTATTTATGGCAAAAGATGGAGAGAAGAGATAGCTCTTAGGTACCAAAATAGAAGCTTCCAAAATAATTTGTAGTCACCATCTTGGTGAAACTGATTCCATTTGTTCTCTCATTCAGTTGGAGTTTGTCCTTCTTTGTGATTTTCCCTATTGAAATGACCAAGATCATTGTAAAATAAATGGTGAGATGACCCTCCATAATAAATGGCTTAGATCATTGCTGTGAACCTTAGATTCTTCTTGAGAGCTCCCATATTTTGCACTACAAACCCATTCGAGTTTTCTAAGTGAATTTACTTCTACTTACTTCTTCGAGTTCTTTGATTGCTTTTACTTGTAAAATCATAATCAAATCTCTTTTAAAAACTTTCAAAGCATTGTCTCTTCTTTTTCAAGATTTTTTATTTATTTTACTTGTAAAAGTCATAAGCAAAGCTCTTTGGGAAACCTGATTTGCACTATCCTTTCTTAAGACCCTGTCAAGCTCTCTGAATGGATTTACTTCCTACTTGAATACTTTAGGAATGAATTTGATGTCCTACACCATGTCATCTTTGAATTCTAATGGCTAGTTGGCCACCCTAAATTTGATGTCTTGTGACACATCATCTTTGAATCCCAATGGTTAGTTGGCCACCCTAAATTTCATGTCTTGTGGCACATCATCTTTGAATCCCAATGGTTAGTTGGTTGTATTAAACTTGATGTCCTGTGGCACATCATGGGGATCCATCAAGATTATGTTTTGGGAAATTTTCTTAAAGTAATTCCTTTAAACTATTTGTTTGAAGGAATTATTTTGAGGATTTTGCCTAAAAGGAAATGGTTAGTTCCTTCAAGATATTTTATCAAAGGACACTTGGGAAAGTGTCCTTCAAAAAAGTCTTGAAGGACACTTGGGGAAGGCACAAGGTTCCATCAAAAAAATTTAAATGACATTTCCAAAGGAAATGGCCCTTCAAAACTTTTCCAAAGGGTATTTCCAAAGATAAAGTGCCCTTCAAAAAAGTCCAAAGGGTCACTTGGGAATACAAATTCCCTTTGGAACTTTTTTGAAGGGTCACTTAGACAATAAAGTGCCCTTTGGAAAAGTATGAAGGGACACTTGGGTTAAAAACTTCCCTTAAAAACTTTTTCAAAGAAAAGTGCCCTTCAAAAAAGTTTAAAGGGACACTCAGGGAAAAAAGTGCCCTTCAAAACTTTTCCAAAGGGTCACTTAGAAAGAGAAGTGCCCTTCAAAAAAGTTTGAAGGGACACTTGGGAAAACAAAGTGCCCTTCAGAAAATTTTGAAGGGACACTTAGGGGGGAACATTATCAAGACCATTTCAGTTTTTCTAAATGCTTTTGCTTATAAAAGTCATAAGACTTGCTCCTTGGAAAACCTGAATTCATGCATCATTGAAAACTTGTAAAGCATTAGGAGTAATTCAGGTTCATAAACCCAGATTACTTCTACTCATTAAAATTTTACAAGTTGAGTTATTTAGAGAACCTGACTTGGTCTTGATAATTTAATTAGAGTTTACGAGGGCCTAAGACTTGACCTATGGAGAACTCAACATACACTACAATGGAGCCAAAACACCTTAGCCTCTTTGACTTGAAATTTTGGACCTCTAAAATGACCTATTATTGCAACTGTTATTTGACTCTCCATGAAAATGGTTGAACAAATTGTACTGAGGTGAAAATTGGTCAATAGGTGTCTAAAAATCCAAAGATGAAAATAATAAATCCAAAGAAGACAAGAAGAGTAGGTGTATGCCTTCTCACCACATGAATTTTTAGCTATACATTAGAAGGTGAGAGAGCATATAATGTTAGAAGGTGAGAGATCATATAAGGTGAGTCTTGAAGAATTAGAAAAACCAAACAACTAGGAATTAAAGGTCAAACTAGAATCAGGGTATAAGAGCAAGGTATATGTCCTCTCACTTTATAGGTTTTTAAAAAGGGAAATAAACACCTATGATCTAATATCAATTTGGGGAGGGAAAACCCTCTTGATGGGTACACAGAGGTGACATAAATTGGGTTTTATTGGGCATAGGTAGTGGTTTCTCTCATCCTTATGGTAGTGAAATCCATAGGTCTTAGGGATGGCATACAGGGTGGATGTAGTAATGCACATTGGGGGCCTAGAATACAGTGTGAAATTAGGGAGGCCTCTTTGATGGTTGAGGTTAAAACTTAGAGGTTTTTAAAAATCATATGCATGTGTTGTGCCTCGAGTGTCATCATCTTAAAAATAAAAACAATAACAAAGAACTAACCTGGAATCATTAAATTTTGAGAACCAAATTCACAATTCCATTAAATTCAATATGGAAGAAGAATTAGGGTCTCAAATCAAATGATCTTTTGGATTGATAAGAAGCAAGAGATGATGCAGATGGACTTTGAGATAAGATAATATAATAACCATCTTCAAGTGATTCCATCCCTTGTGTCATCAACTACTAGAATAAACCCCCTCTACCTATAATTCCACTTCTTGTAGCCTTATAAACAAACTTATACATAATTTTATAAAACATGTACCTCTGAGTCATGCTATATCCTAGGTCTCTATATGGTTTTATAAATTTATTAAATAGTATGGGTTTCTTCAGCACTATGTTTGCATCTTTTATACAAACTTTCATCCATATTTTCAAAAACAAAAGTTGTTCCTTTTCATCTAAACCAACCAGCCTGAATTTAGTTCACTATAGCAGCATTAGGTCAATTTTGAAGAAAAAAACTAGTTAGAAAAACTATGGGATTTAGAGGAATAAAGAAGAATACCATAAATTTGGGTAGGAGTGAGCAGTTGTAAAATCAATCCTTGTTAGGTGATTAGTACCAATGAAGTTAGTTCCAAATTCATACCCATTTGGATTAAAGTGTTTTGACATCCCCGTTTGCCCTAATATTTTCTCTTGTCTTCATATTCTATTAAACCATTTCTTCTCCTATGGAGCATGATATCCCTCTGAAATAGATCAACTTCAATCCTCAAGTGTTCTAAGGAGCACAGAGCCTATTTCATTTAATGAATTCATAATTTCACATTGTCCCTATAATGGAACATTAATTGTGCATATGATCCAAAACCCAGATTTACCACTATAGATAAATCACATAGTTTTTTAAATGGATACTAAAAACTCTCAATTGTATAAATAAAATAGAATTGGCTACAAAATTCTTATTTTTTCGATTAAATAAAATAGGAAATGGATTTTTTAAAATATATCAATCTCCAAAATTTATTATAAAATAAATTGACTTTTTCTAATCATAATGAAATTTATCTGAACAATTTTGATTATGAGTTATTCTGTAAACTCATCTAATTTTATTCTTCCATTAAAACATTTAATTCATATTTTTTTATCCTCTACAAGTAATCCAAGTTCATAAAAATTTTACAATCTGCTTGGATTAAAACTGGATATTAATTTTCTAATTTCCCTTTTATATAAATCCAAAAATTAATTTATTAAACTTTTGTTATTTTAATAAATGAAATTGAAAAAATTTAGATTACAGAGAAGAAATTAAAAAAAGATGACACAAAAGATTTGTTTATGGGGTTCACCAAATGACTACGTCCTTGGGTTCATTCAAACCATTCCATTTAAATAAGATGTAAATACAATGATTAAACTTACATCCTTAAATAATTTACAATTGGTTGATCAACCTCTGAATAACTCTGATCATAGATCACAAATGTCCTTCATTTCTAAAATGATCATCTACAAATATATATCCAAAATGAGTAATTTATCTCTCTTTAAGGAGACCAACACTCTCAAAAGGTTTATTATAAACCTTTATGTCACAAATCTATCTCTATAATTTATAGACATTATAAAAAAGAATTTGCCTCTATAGTAAAAAATACACAACCTCTATGTATTCCCATACCTTGTTCACTTTATGCAAATCACTGCTTCTCTGCCAAAATCCTCTTTTGTTGCCTCTATAAAATAACCTATAATTATATATTTTTCAACACTACTTGGTAGTGGCTAAACATTAACAAATTTTTATTCAAGGGCACCAACAATTCCCCTAAATTGATTTTTTCTATTTTGACAACATGGCTTTCTAGTATTTCCTTTGCCTTCACACATTGGTTGAGAATAATTATTATTTTCTTGTAATAATGAATTTTCCCCATTTTTGGGCCAAATTTTTTTTGTGATAAATACAAACCAAAATAATCTCACCATCTTTCGACACATATTTGTTTCTCTATTTTTATGCTAAGATTATTGGCTTGATGGACAATTTAATATACTCCACTATTTCCATGACATATACCACGTTGCTTTTAACACAAGATCACCATGTAAATAAACTTGTCCAAATCAAATGCCACATTGTCCTTGAATGATATTGGAGTTAAATACTTTGGATAATCTTTTTTAAAAAGATCAATATGCATGCGAATCTCCACCAAAATAAAAACATAATCTATCCACCAATGATTCTTTGTAAGTGGGGGAAATAAAGTGGTCACATGACTTTCTTTAACAAACCTCTAAGAATTCAATGCCACATTTCTTTGGTGGAATAAAGACTTAGATTTAAAAGAAAACATGCAACCATGTTTATCTTAACTAAGCCATGATTAAACTACCACATCAATTCATTAAAAGAATCTTTATGTCTTTTTGATAATATAAGAGTGGTAGGATTCTTGATTTATGGAATAAAAATTTAAAAATGTATCCCATGGCTATTGTAAATGCTATCCACGTGGGAGTGGGAATAGTATATTTTTGGGACTTTGATAAATAAAATATCCAATGGTAGATTAAAAACCATTAAATAGGATATTTAAGTAAATAAATATATCCCATGATAAAATAAAAGATACCATTAAATAAGATATTTAATTAATTAAATATATCCCATAGTAAAATAAAAAACAACATTAAATATGATATTTAATTAATTAAATATATCCCATAGTAAAATAAAAAACACCATTAAATAAGATATTAATTAATTATCCCAAACCATATGAAGAGTGAAAATCCTCTGGATTAGCATAGTTGATAGCCTTGGTTGTGTTGGGCATCTAGATAAATCATAAGATTTTATCAGAAAAATGCCAATAAAATTTCATTCTTCTATCTGAGGCTATTTGTTAGGTTCTAGTATAAATCATAACAACATAGAGTTGAGACTAATTGTTGCAGAGCACCTTGTTTATCTAGACCTAAAAAATGTTGTTCATTATGTGCTTTTGTCAAATATGTATGTAATGGATGGTAGATCTTCATTGTCAATTTGACCTAAAACTATTTCATTTATTTTTATAATTAATTTTTAGGGATAAATGTCACTTTAAAGACCTAAAAGTGAGATAAGATATGTTTTAATTTACAACATAAAAGATGATGATGGGAATTGGATTCCAATGACTTTATTTATTGGCTCATTGGTTACAATGAGACCATCTATGATTGGAAACCATAAAGAGAGAAGAAGGCTTCCTCTTATTTCAAACACCATTGAAAAGAGATGATCAAATATTTTAAGATAAGCCAAGGCGGTAAAAAAAAATATCAGAAATTATAATTGCACATGTCTATGATAAGAAAGAGATGTTAAAGGAATCAATTACAGAAATGGAGGACTTCCCAAAAATTGGTTCTAACTGTGAGTAAGGAATAATATATTTTTTCAAGTTAACCACTTTTCATTTATTAGCTATATTATTCTCTTATCAAATTTTTCTTATCCATGTTTTTGAAAAAGATTTGGTATTTTTTTTATTATAGGCTTGTGCATTTCAAATTCGAAGGAGTGGGAGCCAATTAAATGCATTACTAGTACCTTATATGATATTCATTTTAATGGATAAATTATTTATGATATAAATGATCCTACATGGTTGATGAAACAAGGGATATGGTTTTATAAGTATACATATGTCATTCCAAAAACTAGTACATCACATGGAAAAATGAAAGATTTCACTTTGTCAATGATATATTCAATTACATGGATAACTATAGATTTTTCAACCATAACTTCTTATCACTAAAATAATTTTGAAGATGTGAAAGAAGGTATGAAGTTGAGAGGATGAAATTGTGTACATCTTATTTTATTCATGCCCATGGGAATTTTTTGCCATATGTTTAAGAATGAGATGTCCATTCGAAGAACCAGAAAAACATATGTTAATTCATCACCATCTGATAGATTGCTAGAATCCTTATTTTGTTTTTATGGGGATAAAAGAGTGCAATTTATAAATGGAGAATAAATAAAATGTTGATTGTCTCATGATGCAATTTCCTTCAGGTAAAAATTTATACGCTCATTTTTTAGCAAGTTTATTATCATATTTTATGATATTTTATAATCTCTCCATGAATGTTGTTTATTAATGTTTTAGATATTGGATTTCAAGGCAAGTTTTATACATGTCATTCCAATTCTAAAGTTGGATTATATGTTCATCAATCAGGTCAATGTACATGGATCTAAAATGACCAAGATGACAATGATGGAACACATTCTCCAAAAAAATCATTTTTTGTTTGACGAATGGTGTGACTTTCAAAACATTGTCAATGAAATAAAATTGGACATTGTTTTAAGTAAGACAACATCTTGAAATATAGGAAGAGTTCAGTGATTTCATATTTTTCCATAATGGAAAAAAAGTAAGTTACATTATTTTTTTTACATATATTAATTTTGAATATGAATTCAAATTTTTGTTATAGTCCAATATGAAAATAACTATTACCATTAACTATTTATAAATATATATGTTGGTAAATGATGAGAAAGTGTCATGCTTTGCAAGGATTGTGTTCACTCTACAACATTGGAAATTAAGGAATCATAGGAATAATTTCATGAAATATTACTTTGCATTAGTAGACTTGAATAATTATATTATTCATACACTCTATATTAATGGCATAATAAATAACCATGTACTATTTTATCCTCTATTTTTTAGCATTTAGTGATCATCATTCCATTTTACATATGCATGTATTTGTACTTGTAAGTTTAATAATCCAATGCTTAGAGAAGCCACTGTAGTCATACTTTATCTATTAATATATTATATTAGTTTTTCTTAGAGTGTCTAACTTTTAACTTTGTTCATGCAATGCAAATTTTTATAATGTGAATGACATTTACTTGAATCTTAGATTCCATGCTAAAAATATGAAATTGTGACATTGTTTTATTAATGTTAGATCTATCTTTTTTCATAACATGATTAATTTTTCCATAAACATACCATGGTACAGGTCAATTACAAGTCAAGTGTTTAATTTTTCCATAAGCTCTATTGGACTGCAACCTAAGCCAAGGTGTTTACAACTAGAATTTATGGTCCCTTGATTCTATACCAAATGATGCATGGATATATTATTAATTTCTTATAAAAATATTATTTTGATGTTGAGAAAATGAGGTCTTCTCTCTTATACCTAAGTTTTTTAAATATATCATGTTAATGGTGGACTGATACACATTATATTATTGCATGAAATTTGACATCTATAAGTGTTCTACTCCTTTTGCACTTAAAAATAGATTATCTATTTGTATTTATTTGTACACACACACACACACACATCAATGCACTTGGATAAGGCGTTGAGGGTCTTCTCAATAAAAAAAAACCTAACATTAGATCGCAAGGTGTCAAATAGTGATAGTATTCAAATTTCTATGCACATGTATATGATGTAGAATGGTATTCATCTAATTCTAGTACATGATATGATTTATAAATTTACTCTCCAATTTCTTACATTTTATAACATTTCACAATTATGATAAGACCAATGATCAGTTGCTAAAAAGCAACACCATAACATAATAAGCAAGAAAATCTTTACATTAATCAATCAAAGAATAACCTCTCAAATAAGGGTGTAAAATCAAATACTTCATGTCCATCTACAAATGTGTTCATGTGAATATCAAATTCCCTAATGATGTAAGTATACATCAACAAGGGTTCAATAACAAGGTCATGTCCTCAATAGTTCTGCAATGTTTTAGTATTATTTTTTTGAATTCTACCAAATGCTTATCTCATTCAATGGTTTCATTAAATCTTATTTATTTAATTTTTTAATTTAAATAAACTAATAAGATTAGTCAAGCTCTCAATAGGGTTTATCAACTCTTGGATCAAGATTAACCTATTCAAGAGAATGACCTTTTCATTTAAATTATATTCTTATTGATAAACAATTATTAGACTTTTCTATTCCTTCTTCTTTCACATCTATGATACTATTAACACATGACAAAGAATAATTAATGATAATTGAACAAATTTTCATATTATTAACAATTTTATTCAACTCAAGAGATAATTTCTTACCTTCTTTTATATTGATTGATGCAAAGAGATATAATACACTCCTTATGGCTTCATCTTGTAGGTCTCGTTCACAAACTTGTCATCCTTATTACTTGGTTCTTGAATCCAAATTAGATACTTAATGTTTTAAGATACTTTACTATCATTATAACTCTTTAACCCAACAAACACATTCTCATTACACTCTATTACCTTTCTCAAGACAATTACACAAAACAGGGTTTCTTGAGTTAGTCTTTAAGGAACCAATAAGGTAAAGATTAGTTTCTTATCATATATATATATATATATATATATATATATATATATATATATATATATATATATATATATATATATATATATATATATATATATATATAATCATTAACGAGATAATATAAAAGACAAATAATAATATATGAGAACCAAACTCTTTGTTTTAAGACCCAAATGGGCATACATAGTTCTGTAACATACCTTATAGTGAAGTCAAGTGTTGATCATTAAAGATAGAGATATTATTTTTAAATTGTATAAACATTTTAAAGGAGTCCATTATCATTTTATTTAGTAAATATAAATTTCATTTAGACCAAAACCTCTTTGAATGATCAAATTTTTAGACTTTATACTATCATACCTAGAAGTTGTCATAAAATGGACAAAAAGAGAAGGTTTTTTAGTAAACTTTTGTGCCAAAACTCTAATAAGAGGTTGAGATTATTTTATACTAAGTAAAATTGGAGAGATTGTTTTTAAGTTGTTTAGAAGTTTGGATTGGATTATGATCTTTAAATAGTAGTATTAGGCTTAAAAGGCCTACTTGTAAGACTGAGTTTTATAGTTAAGTTTTTGTATGTGAGTAATACAATGGAATGTTTCCATATCATTGTAATTGAGTGACTATTATATTGAATAAATGATATTTTTTAAGTATAAATCATTGTCTTGGTAAACAATGAAAGTTTAAACTTATTTTCTTCAGAGTTAAATAGATAAGTTTGAGGAGGATCATATTTTCATGAGTGGGTATTCTATATTAAGTCTTTGAAGTGTCTTTAATTGAATATATAAGGTCAAGAGTCTTGTTTTTAAACAAATAAAGAGATAATAAATGTTAAAAAGAGATCCATTTTACAAGTTGCAAAATAGGGTACTAAAACAACTTAAGAACAAACAACTTCACTTAGATGCAAAATAGGGTACTAAAATAATGATCTAACCTAAACATAGATCCTTCTTGTCCTCATAAAACACTAAAGTGCACTCTTGATCATAAATATAAAGGTTTATCAAATATTTATCTCAATATACTTCATATCCTTTAGCTCATGAAGTAATTTCAACATTCCAAACTTAACTATATCTCAAACTTGCATAATAGGCTTGTTACACTTAATTCAATATCTAAGGTCTAAAACTAACTTAAATTTGAAAATACTCTCTGAATATGGATGATATTGATAACCATTAAAATTTATACTTGTATAGGAGGTTGAGACTCTGATCCTAAAGAAACATAGACTTGAATCTTCTTACTTTGTCTTAAGTACATGAGCACCTACAGTTGTCTTAAATATAGTCCTATATATAGTCATCTCTCATAAATAATTAATGGAATAATTTGGTTTAATAATAATTTATATGCAATAAAACACTAATAATGGACCTTGTTAGATAGCCTTACAAGTCCAAATATACTGACCAAGCCATCAATACACATAAAATCTTACTTATGACTGGATTGATATAGTACTTAATAAGGTTTGTTTGGCCTTGGAAGAGTTATTATTATTATTATTGAATATCTTCAATATAATCTTTTTATTCCTATCCAAACACCTATAAACATTGAAATAACTCTCATCAACTTTAAAACCCAGTATCTTCACCTAATAAATATCTTATTACATCTTCATACCAACTATCAACACCTTAATGGATCCAAACTAATTTTTAGCAGTATTTTGATGGTGATTTTATGGTCTATAGACTGTGCAACTTCATTAACTACCTCTATAGGAAATCTATTGGATTTATACCACCTCTATCATCTTGAAATCACATCTTCCTATCTCTCTTAATAATTTCATTCCTTTTAAATGGATAGAAATGAAGTTATAATGTTTTATTCCTCCCTAAAACCCTGGACAAGGTTTTTAAACAATTAAATACCCTAGACTCATCAAAAATTGGGGTTTTTATTAACTTTTATAGATTCTAATGAAGATCTAACAGTTATAATAACTTATTTATACCTATTAAAATGTGTATTCTCCTTAAATCTCAATGAATGAGACTCAATGAAAGTTACAACTATCTTTTAACTTGTATTCACCTTATTTATGGGTATTTAAACTTGTATGCATGAATGACACTCAATGAAAGATACAATGGTCTTGTATTCACCTTGAAAAGCCCTTATTTTCATTTATAGTCATATATACATAATGGTCTTAATTTACATACAAATTCTTGTATGAATTAGATTTGGTAATTTTATAAGTCGAGGAAGGTTGGTAATAATAAATTCCAAGTGTTATAATGATATAAAAGGTCAAAAATTATATGAATTAATCAAAGACATGTTAATAAATTTAGCTAGGTCTAGACAGGCCCCTAATAGGATAGATTCATCTTGAGTTAGTATTTAAAATACCAATAAGGTATATATATACTAATATCATTAACAAGATCAAATTAAAGACTAATAAGAAGATATGAGAACCAAACTCTTTGTTTTAAGACCCAAATGGGCATACATAGTTATGTAACAGACCTTATAGTGATGTCAAGTGTTGATCACTGAAGATAGAGACATTATTTTGAAATTATATAAACATTAGAAAGGATTTTATTATCATTGTTTGAATCACTCTAAATGTATTTGAGTCCAAAACCCCTTTTAACGATCAAATTTGCAAACTGTATACTGTCATACCTGAAAGTTATCATAAAAAAGGCAAAAAGAAAACTTTTTTGAGTAAATGTCTATGCCATAAATCCACTAAGATGTTGAGGTTGTTTTATAATAGTAAGTAACATCTAAGAGAGTCTTTTTAAATTATTTAAAAGTTTATATTGGATTATTATATTTATATAGTAGTATTAGGCTTAATATGCCTACTTGTAAGATTGAGTTTTACACTTAAGTTTTTGTAAGTGAGTAATAAAATTGAATATTTCCATAGAATTGTAATTGAGTGCTTAGTATATTGAATAAATAATATTTTTTAATCATAAATCATTGTCTTGGTAAATAATGAGAGTGTGAACTCAGTTTCTTAAGAGTTGAATAGAGAAATTTGAGGAGGATCATATTTTCATGAGTGAGTATTCCATTTTGAGTCTTTGAAGTGTCTTTACCTAAATATATAAGGTCAAGAGTATTTTTTTTAAAAATTTAAAAATATAATCAAGGTTACAAAGAAATCCATTTTTCAAGATGAAAAACATCATACTATAATAGGGTACTAAAACAACTTAAGAACAAACAACTTCACTTAGATGCAAAATAGGGTATTAAAATAATGATCTACCTTGAACATAGATCCTTTTTGA
Organism: Torreya grandis; assembly: GCA_037957365.1. Taxonomy (NCBI): domain Eukaryota; kingdom Viridiplantae; phylum Streptophyta; class Pinopsida; order Cupressales; family Taxaceae; genus Torreya; species Torreya grandis. The sequence goes on along the minus strand of JARHVA010000548.1, from coordinate 4,277,367 downwards.
CATCCTAAAACACTCAAGTGCACTTTTTATCATAAATAAAAAGTTTTATAAAATATTTTTCTCAATATACTTCATATCCTTCAATTCATGAAGCAATTCATGAAGTAATATTTTCAAAATTCCAAACTTAACTATAACTCAAACTTGCATAATATCCTTGTTACACCCAATTCAATATCCAAAGTCTAAAAAAAAATTAAAGTTGAAAATCCTCTCTAAATATGGATTGTAATGATAACCATTAACATTCATACTTGTATAAGAAGTTGAGATTCCAAACCTCAAGAAACACAAACTTGAATCTTCTTACTCTGTCTTAAGTACATGAGCACCTACAACTGTCTCAAATATAGTTCTGTATATAGTCATCTCTCATAGAAGATTAATGGAATAATTTGGTTTAATAATAATTGATATACAACCAAAATTTTATAATAGACTTTGTTATATATCCATACAAGTCCAAAAATACTGACTAATCCATCAATACTCATAAAATCTTACTTATGACTAGACTGCTATAGTACTTAATAAGTTTTGTTTAGCCTTGGAAGAGTTATTATTATTATTGAATCTATTCAATATATTCTTTGTATTCCTATACAAACACATATAAACCTTGGAATAACTCTCATCAGCTTTAAAAACCACTATCTCCATAAAATAAATACCTTACTACATCTTTATACCAGCTATTAACACCTTAATGGATCCAAACTAATTTTTAGCAGTGTTTTGATGGTGATTTTATGGTTTGTAGACACTGTAATTTCATTAACTACCTCTATATACACTCTATTAGATTCATACCACCTCCATCATCTTGAAATAATGTATTCCTAGCTCCCTTAACAATTTCATTCCTTTTGGATGGATAGAAATGAAGATATAATGTTTTCTTCATCCCTAAAACCTTAGACAAGGTTTTTACACAATCACATACCATAGACTCATCAAAAAATGGGTATTTTAACTTTTATATATTTTGATGAAGATATAACCATTAGAAATCTTATACCAATTACAACTTGTATTCACCTTGGAGCTCAATCAATTTTGCAACTATATTTTAACTTGTATTCACCGTATTTAAGGATATTTCAACTTGTATGCATGAATGAGTCTCAATGAAAGTTACAGTGGTATTGTATTCACTTTGAAGCTATTATTGTTCAAATATTTTCAATCCCCTATTTTCATTTATATTTATATACACACATTGGTCTTACTTTACGTATAAATTCTTGTATGAATTAGATTTGGTAATTGTATAAGTCGAGGAAGGTTGTTAATATTACATTCCAAGTGTTAGAATGATATAAAAGGTCATGGAGTGTATGAATTAATCAAATACCTATTAATAAATTGAGATAGGTATACATAGGCCCCTAATAGGATAGAGTTATCTTGAGTTAGTCTTTAATAAACCAATAAGGTAAATATTGGTTTCTTATCAATATGAATATACTATTATCATTAATGAGATCATCTTTGTTTTAAGACCCAAATGGGTATACATAGTTATGTAACAAACCTTATATCAAAGTCAAGTGTTTATCATTGAAGATAGAGACATTATTTTTAAATTGTATAAACATTCTAGAGGAGTCCATTATCATTGTATTGAGTCACCTTTAATGTGTTTGAGTCCAAAACCCCTTTGAATGATCAAATTTGTGGATTGTATACCATCATACCTGAAATTTGTCATAAAAAGGGCAAAAAGAAAAGGCTTTTGAGTAAACTTCTATGCCAAAACTCCACTATGAGGTTGAGGTTTTTTTATACGAGTAAGTAACATCAAAGACAGTGTTTTGAAGTTGTTTAGAAGTCTAGATTGGATTATGATCTTTAAATATTATTATTATGCTTAATAGGCTTACTTGGAAGACTAAGTTTTATAATTAAGATTTTATAAGTGAGTAATACAATGGAATATTTCCATAAAATTTTAATTGAGTGCTTAGTGTATTGAAGAAAGGATATTGTTTAAGTATAAATCATTGTCTTGGTAAACAATGAGAGTGTGAACTTGGTTGCTTAAGAGTTGAATAAAGAAATTTGAGGAGGATCATATTTTCATGAGTGAGTATTTTGTTTTGAGTCTTTGGAGTGTCTTTACCTAAATATAGAAGGTTAAGATTATTTTTTTGAAACAAATAAATAGATAATCAAGGTTATAAAGAGATCTATTTTGTAAGTTACAAAATAGGGTACTAAAACAACTTAAGAACAAACAAGTTCAGTTAGATGTAAAATATGGTACTAAAACAATGATCTACCTTGAACATAGATCCTTCTTGACCTCCTAAAACCAATATAGATTTATGAGTATGATCTTATTGAGCATATATTATCTTGATAAGACTATGGTTTTATGAAGGATAATCTTAATATAGATTTGACCTTCATGTTTATGCTAAGAATGTCTTCTCAAGATTATCAAAGGTCCTTACCATCTAATTTGGTATTAATGAGTATTAAATCCCTTATATTTACTACTATAATTTTCAACTTAGTAGTGATACTTTATTCTGGGTTAGGTTATGGTTGTTACCTATGTTAATAATACATGATAATTATCTTGTCTGAGAAACAAGATTTCTTAACTTGGATTTTGGTTTCATTAAACACCAAATTACCTTTATCTAAAATCATTTTATTAGGTCAAATAAAACCCACTTTTATTATAAGACATTTAAGTATGCAAGAGTATGTTAATTTTTAAGTAAGTTTCTGACCAAATCAGAGTTTGTAGTTAATCTTAGGCATTTTAGCACTTGAGCCCAACATGACTAGCATGATTCCTAGGTTTGGTCATGCTTATCACTTAATAGAGTTTTGAATGAAATATCAATAGTACCTATTATTACCAACTTAATTAATAATATACTATAGGTTCAGGAATAACCCTATTCCTTCAAATATAGATTATAAAATAAAGTCATTATCCTTATCAGATACAATGTTCTAGAGTGGAATCTTAATATCACAAAGCACGTGTGGTTATATTCAGTCTAGAGTTGTTATACTATGTCATTCCTTATTATAATAAATTTGACTCTAGTCTCATTAGTAAAATAGGGCCTGATTAAGGTTCACTTATAGATACAGTTATTAAGATGAGATAAATTCCTACCTTTACTTGCAAACACTTGGAATATAATAGGTATAGTAATACATTTATAAATGATAGTAATGACATAATCTTTTCTTATCACATAGAACCATTTTAGGGACTGCATGTATGCAGTCTCCTTTTCAAGGTATTACCTATACAAGATTATTTCAACAACCACTACTACCATTTTTGAATTTAATGACTTATAATACAATGTTCAGGCCTTATTATTATTAAACAACCATCCTAAATAACAATTTTTAAACACATTTACATTAATATGATCATCATTCTCAAATATCAATGTAGCTTGAGAGTTCAGATATATCAATATACAATTAATCCCTGAATGTTGATTAGTTTTCAACTTAATGTGGGTGTCTTTATCCTACCCATAATATTGGCTTAGGTCAATTAATATATTTATTATTCATATGTCATACCTAATGGTTGGTAAGGCACATGTTATATACAATGTGCAGATTTGAATTTGAAGGTACAACTGATACTAAGATTTCCCCTTTTTGTGTTATATGAACAAGGTAATGTACCCCTTCTTATTTTTTAGCTTCATATTTTAAATTTGTAACTTGATTATGCTCTTAAGAATTATAGGTCCACAAGTTAATTCCCTTCAATACCCTTAAGATATTTTGTAAGAACTCAAGTTTGCAATAGGAACATCTAAGATTAAAATAGTCACACAAATTAATTTGGCATCTCATATGATTATAAGGATGGATTCCAAACCTTTTTCCTACTCCATTAGGAGAGTCATGTATAGACATTAGTTGCATGGTACAGTTATCAAGTTCCATGCCAATTCTTGGATGATAAATATCTAGAACAAAATTAGCATGATCAGATCATGAGAAATTATTAGGTCACTAACCCTAAGCTAAGGTTAATATTCTACTATTCAAAACAAATTATACAACTGGAGCTTCAATCGAGTACCAAATTTCCCTCATATATTATTAAAAAAAATAATGTCAATTCCATCTAGAAGTAAATACTTTGTTCAAGGTTTAAAAATCATACATGATATTTATATTCATAATTTAGGCACCTTGGGTGTAAGCCAAGACATTAGTACTTAAATATATCCAATAGATTTTCAAAATTATGCAAACTACCTTACTCAAATAGATTTTTTAAATCAAAGACATTGTTTATAATTGATTACTGTGTTATAGGTATAATCACTAAGAGGGGAGGGGTGAATCAGTGAGCCCAAATATTTCAATTTCAATCATTTTAAACTATTAAACAATCAACAAATATCAACTTGGTCAAGAAACATTAACAAGAGAGTTCATTCATTCAATGCATACACAAGATAAAACACATAACACATAGTTCCTGTCGAAAACCCTCATAGGGAATAAAAACCACTCTCAAGCCTAAAAAACATGGACTAATTTTCATAGAATAAATTAAAAATAAGAGATTGGTCAAATCCTTTAGACTAGAAAACCTTGATCAAATCCTCCTGACCAAAGGCCTTTAGTAAAACACCTATTTCACAAGGAGCAACTTCCCCTAAGAAAGATCAAGTCCTTTAGACCTTTATTTGAAGTGAATACCTCCACCTTATAAATTATGTCTTCAACACCTAATTATGGAACTCTGATAACATAGCCTTCTTCACACACTTACAATGCATCCAAAACCACCGTTTGGATCATTCCACTCCTCAACTCATATACAACCACCAAATTTGTAATAGATCTATCACAATAATAGTGAATGACCATAAGGTCATACACACACACCACACCCTGATATACCTCTTATATCAACCACCAATATCACATAAACATCATCTATCCTTTACTTCAATGCATACTCCTCACACCAGCCTTTAGGGCTTACTTGTTCATTCTGCCTCCACAAGGCTTATTAGGTCCAATGACCTATGTGTTATCTTGTACTAACTTGATCAAAAAAGCATGAATGATATTCTTTACTCTTTTATGATCCTGAATGACCTGTACCTTCTCTTTCAAAGCTTCTCTCCTTCATTTGACTCTCCACTATCACAACTAGAACAAATAGACCAAATAGGCCTTATACTTATATCATGCTCTTGGTATAACCCATCTTGGATGGCCAAGATCATTACAACACTTGTTACACTTTTTAAATAGGTTTTCATACTTGTTATATGTAATAACCACATACTCCATAGGTTGGTCAATGCCTCATTACCCCCAAACCACCATTAGGTCTTGGTGAGACCTAAAACCATTAGGCCTTCATATTCACACATGACATGTGAGACTACTTGGACCACATTTATCCTTTACCAATGATTTGAGTATATCAATAATATATCCAACTCCCACATGGTTCTATGAAATATAGAACACCAACTCCACACTTGGACCTACCAATTAGGTCTCCTATCACTTTAGGTCTTCATACACAGAAAACACAGTCTCAAACTTTTGAGCCAACTACTCAAATATTATATATATATATATATATATATATATATATATATATATATATATATATATATATATATATATATATATATTTAGGTCTTCATACACAGAAAACATAGTTATATATATATATATATATCACATGGGTTAACCCTTCAGGACGTCATATATACCTCCATGCGATTTAGAGACATCAACACATGTTCTAATCATTCAAAACAACATTAACAAAATGACCACTTAGACTGGTCATATATAGTCAAAATACAGTCAGGCTATTTTGAATCTACATATCAAATTAGAGGCATATTATGACAACCAATGACTTATCATAATATTTAGAGACCTATATAACATATCCATGCTCATTTTATTCTTCAACTCTACTTAGAACACATTCAACTTACCTCTGCAAGATGGTCACTCAAAATGCTAGTGTATTCAACAAACATAGTCAACTTCTACATCTTTGTTCATATATAATATCAATTGGTAAAACCTTAAAATACCATATATATCATCATCATGAAGTTTAAAATACTTCAAAAAAACTAATTCATCAAGATATATATAAAAAATATAAAAATAATATCGAACATCCTTCTCGAGTCACTTGTAGAACATATACAAAAACACAATCAAATTTAAACCTTCATAACTTTGACTATACACACTTTTAGATATTAAAATTTATGTTACCAGATTCATCTTGGAGTCCTATACAAATTATATTTTCACTAAATTATTAAATTATCCCTAGATTGAAAGTTATGGCCCAAAAACTAGACACTCATATTCCCTTCATTAAATTCAAATATTTGAATTCAAACAGTCACAATTAAACTTAAAACACCATGATATCATCACAAATCATCACTAATTCATATTAAATTCACACCATAAATTTTATTCAAACTTTAATTCATAGTGTATCAATGCCCAAATGTTAAACTTTAAAATGTTGACCTCATCTCGTATAATTTGGCAACTTTGACTCAATGTGCATCATCGATCTCTACAAATCAACCAAGTCTTTATCTTATAATGTTCACTATTCAATAAATATATACAAACACCCACTCATCATTATATCCTTATCCTTTATCTTTTTTCAACATTAAACCTCAAACACTTTTCCTCATCTTGCTACTTCCTGGCATCTTGGAATGAACACACTCTGTTGATCCTTTTGTAAGGAACTTAATATTTAACTTCATTAACCAATGGAAACTTTGACCCATTTTGCTTAATATGCACCATATATATATATATATATATATATTTATATATATATATATATATATATATATATATATATATATATATATATATATGGTGCATATTAAGCCAAATGGGTCAAAGTTTTAATCTCTGTGTGTGTGCATGCTTTCATGTGCGTGTGCATGTGCATGTGTGTGTATGTGCATGTGTGTGTGCGTGTGTGTGCGCGCACGTGCGTGTGTGTGTGTGTGTGCGTGTGTGTGTGTGCGTGTGTGTGTGTGTGTGTGTGTGTGTGTGTGTGTGTGTGTGTGTGTGTGTGTGTGTGTGTGTGTGTGTGTGTGTGTGTGTGTGTGTATTTATGAACTCCCACACACCATTATATCTCCATATGGTCATGATCTTTAACATTTCACAAAAATGACCAAGTATGGGGACCATTGCTTATCTTCCTAGAAGGCCAACTTTGGACCTCAATAACTTTTATTGTGCTTAGACACATGATCTAAAATTTCAAAAATATTATCTCCTCACATAGGATAATCCGAAAATGTGTCAAAATAGTCTTGAAAAATTCACATGTGCAATTTGTAACTCCATTAATCTTCTCACTCAAAGTTTTTTTACCATAGAGCCAACTCATGCTAAGATCTGTCTGGAAGGCCAACTTTACACATGCATATCTTTTGATGAAATTCATCACATGATATAAAATTTATCTTAAATAAAATAAGAATAAAAATTAAAAAACCCATATGATCAAATTATCCTCTCACCTTCACACATGTGAAATATAATAACATCAAAATGCCTACTCAACTTTTCTTGCCACATTGTAAATTTGGCTAAGTATGGGAAAACATTATCAAACTGCCTGGGAGCCAAACTTTTCACTTGTATATATTTTGTCATGCTTACTCATATACTTAATATTTAGTGCATAATATCTAGGATCAAATTTTATCACAACCATATGACCAACTATCCTTGAGTCATCTAGATATGGCAATAGTGATGTCAATAAACTACCTACTCAGATTTTCTACTACTAGACCTAAAATGTCTAGATGAAAACAATGATCAACAAAATGAAATCCATATATGAACACAAGAATTAAAATCATATAAAACCTCTTATATGACCACTTTCCCATACTTAAATCACAATACTCATCTTAAACATCTCTAGCCATGCCAAAACTCAACCAAGCCTCCTTCAAGCATACTAGGATAAGCACATTTTACACTTTGTCATTATAATTTAGACTATCAAGGCACTTCATATACTCACCATGAAACCACCATGACATATTTTAAAATTCTCTAACAATATCCCCCTTTGTCATTGATGTCAACACCTATCAATATTCAGCTCACTTTTCTTCTCTCTCTTCAAGCACTCTCACAATACAAACTTTCTCCCCCTTTGACATAATGACAAAGTGGGAACCAACTAATCTTGAGGACCTAAAATTACTACCAAAAGGAGAGTACCATCTTTAAAATATGATACAAACTCTCCCTTACCTTGATCCTACCTCTTCTTGATCATCTTTAGATCTCCATACATCATAAAGAATCACCACACAAGCTTACTAGCTTCTTCTCTCAAACCACCTCAGGGACCACCAATAGAATTTCATGCCACTCAACAAATAGAATAGGTACTCTCAACCAACCTAATAACTCTCCTTGAAACACTCATTATTTTCTCTTTTGGATAAATTGAACAAAAACTACTCTTCTTCATACAAGGCATGCTTAACTCCTTATAGCCCTACTTGGAACCTATAGAGCCCACAACTTTCATTAGATATACAATCAAGACCTGAGACTTCATATCTAGAGAAATATCATATTCCCCTCAAGCACACCAATTTTCATCATCTATCTCATCCTCTGCAATATACTTCCTTTACAAATCTACTACCCAATTAGGCCTCCATCTTGATAAAAACAATAATAATTTGAAAAACACAAACCTTAAAATCTATGTAAAGGCTGATTTTAAAACCCATTTAGCCCATTAAATATATTAATAATCCTTATACCTCAAATTAAAAGGAAAACCAATTTTCTAGCAAAGCTTAAAACCTTAGAATCTTGAAACAAACAGAGTCAACAACCCTCCTTCTAGTCAATGTCCAATTTTGAAACTTATTATACCCTAAAGACAACCATTACACACTTATGTACCAAGTTTTGAGTTTCCATACCTTTGTTAACCTTAACTTCCTATACCATGGATTTTGACTTGCAGTAAGATAGATAAACCTAGGAGCACATAATCCTCTAATCCTAGAATCTGAACAATTACATAGATCCCCCTTTGTTTATGCATAGATCCTCAAGCCACTCAAGTTATTTGAGTTATCTCCCCCTAACTTGATGGCATGCACAACTTGTCATCTATAAAACATAGACCTTATTCATGATATCAAACATAACACAACATAATGTTCTCATCCTCCACATCAACCTTGTCTTCAATATTTCTTATGAAATAGACTATTTTGACACCATATCATCCTTAATCAGACACCTGGAAACTACCATTACCTACTTTCATAACTTTCACATACTTCCAACATTATTTCATGATAAAGAACACTAAACTAGGATCAACCATGCATTACAAACATGTCACCAACTAATGAAAACATTGCATATTCTCTATCTAATGTTCACTTAGCTTTATATACCAAAAATGAGTCATTAGCATCATGAACACACACCTTAGGTTTTGTAGACATCAAACCCTCAAGTCAATGTCTTTCATCATTTGGGATAGTTCTATAAAAATTGAGAGAAAACATGACACATATGTCTGCTAATCAATAAAGTCCTTCACAGCAAGCCAACACATCTTTTCATGACCTTATTTGTCTTGAAACAACATTAAAGACCCAAATACTATCTACCATGATTCCTTTTTATATAAATTGTCTCATTGAAGCTTAGAGAGAGACACCCCTTTTACATAGAGAGACTAAATGTCCCAAAACTCTAGAGAGTCCCATATCTCCATAATCTCATCTGACTTGTAGTCTTGCTTGACTTTGAATGAATCCTTGACTTCATCCTTTTCTTCATATTTGTCAATAAATGTTGTCAATATAAACTCTTGACTTTATTTAATGTCTATCATGGAAAAAAAACCATCTTTGGTCTCAATCTAATTTATTATAATAGGGTTAGGTTTCCATGCCCATTTGTGACCTCTTCCTTGCACACTAGGATCTCCATACACCTTATTTTACTTTGGGAACTCATTCAACCTATTCTTTAAATACCTATAAATTTGACCAACTCTATGATAACTGAAACAAACAAGATCATTCATACCTTTTGCTTGATGATGATTGTGATCTTCTTTTTCTATCTGGATAGAAGACAAATTCTCTTGGCAATCATGTATCTTTTTCATATCTAATTCCTTCTTTGCTCTTTATTGATCTAATTTATGATTTCTACATGACCAATTTCTCCTTCTTCCAATTCTCCATGAATTTCCATACTTAACTGACTTCTTTCTACAAATTTTAGCCATATGACCATACTTATTACATGTATAACAATGACCATAAAATAAACTAGCATACCTTGAAGCATTTGGTTGTCTAATAGACCTTTTTTCATTGATTTCAAATATTTCATTCTCTTTATCATACTCAACCTTATCATGATTTTTTTCAAATTTATCCAACTTGACTACAAAGCTCATGCTGACTCTCTAAGGACCCCATCTTAATCTTTAGCTAAGTGTACTTATCTTTTCTTGTTTTTAGATTTGCATTTGTAGTCCTTAACTGATCCTCAATAATATTAATCTTATCTTCATCCTCTTTGGCCTTATTGGAAATGTCTTTAAATTTATATACTTTCACTTTAATATACTTGATATGTTCTTGATACTTCTTTTCTTCTTTCTTGGACATGCCTAACAAACTTCCCTCAAGAGAACTGACTTGTGCTTTAAGACCTTTGATCATATTCCTCATTTTATGATTCCTCTTCTTCTACTCCTTTAGTTCACTAAGCGCACTCATGAGCTAAGCTTATAGATCAACTTATTCTTCCTTGATGTCATCTTCTCTACTGTTATGGCAATCTTCTTTATCAAACATGATGCCCTTTTCTTTTGAATAAAAACTTGTCTTGGCATCTACTAGTTGAGCCTTGAGATCATTGATAACATACTCATCCTCTTTGAAATATTTATTCAAAGTATATATCTTCTCTTCAAGTGCCTTGATCATATCCTTCCACTATTGATTCTCTTTCTTCAATTGCTTGGCCATCTTTGAACCTACCTAGGATCTCCTTCAAGCTGTTAAGCTTCCTCCAAAGGACCTACTCTGATACTAATTGTTATAGGTAAAATTACTAAGAGGGGGTGAATCAGTGGGCCCAAATATTTTATTTTCAATTTCAATCCTTTTAAACTACTAAATATTCAACATATATCAACTTAATCAAGCAACATTAACAAAAGAGCTAATTCATTAAATGCATACACAAAATTAAACACATAACACATAGTTCTTGTAGGAAACCCTCATGGGGAATAAAACCCATTCTCAATCATATGACACATGGACTACTTGTCCTATAATAAATTTTAAATAAGATACTAGTCAACTCCTTTAGACCAAAAAACCTTGATCAAATCCTCCTGACCAAAGGTATTTAGTGAAACACCTATTTCACAAGGAGCAACTACCTCTAAGGAAGATCAAGTCTTTTAGACCCTTCTTTGAATTGAACACATCCACCTTATAAATGATGTATTTAACACATGATTATGGACCTATAATAACACAACCTTATTCACACACTTACAATCCATCCAAAACCACCTTTTGGATCATTCCACTCCTTAACTCCTCCTCAACTCATATACAACCACTAAACCCACAACAGCTCTATCAAAACAATAACAACATGACCATGGGATCATCCACACACACCAAACTCTTATATTCATTTTAAATCAACCACCAAGATAACACAAACATCCTTTATCCTTCACTTCAACACATAATCCTCTCACACCAACCTCACGGGCTTACTTGTTCATTCTACCTCCACTAGGCTTATTAGGTATAATGACCTATGTGTCCTTATGCACTGATTTGATTAGATAATCATGAATAATATGATTCAATATCTTATGGTTTTCAATGACCTCTACCTTATTTTTCAAATTTTCTCTCCTTTGCTTGACTCTCCACTATCACAACTAAAATAAACAAGCCAAATAGGCCTTGTACTTATACCACACTCTTGGTATAACCCACCTTGGTTGGCCAAGATGATTACCATAATTTTTAAAAAAAATTATATATTTCCTCATACATATTACATGTAATAACCAAATACTCCATAGGTCATCCAATTCCTCATTACCCCCAAACCACCATTAGGTCTTGGTGAAACCTAAAACCATTAGGCCTTCATATTCACATGTTACATGTGAGACTAATTGGACCACTTTTATCCTTTACCAATTTTTAAAATATATAAATAATATATATAGTATACCCTTGATGACTCCCACATGGTTTTATTCCATTTATAACACCAACTCCACACTCGAACCTACCAATTAGGTCTCCTATCACTTCAGGTCTTCAAACACAAAAAACACAATCTCAAAATTTTGAGCTAACTACTCAAATATTTCATATTTATATTATTAGATCACATGGGTGAACCCTTAAATACCTAATATATACCTCCATGTTATTTATACACATCAACAAATGTTCTAATAATTCAAAACAACGTATATAAAATGACCACTCAAATTGGTCATATATAGTCAAAATATAGTTAAACTATTTTGACTCTCCATATTAGATTAAAGGAATATTATGAAAGAAAATTAATTATAATAATCCTTATAGACTTATATAACATCTCCATGCTCTTTTTATTCTTCAAATATATATATATATATATATATATATATATATATATATATATATATATATATATATATATATATATATATATATATATATATAACCTTCAACTTACCTTTGCAAGATGGTCACTCAAACTGCCAGTGCATTCAACAAACATAGTCAACTTATACATCTTTGTTCATATATAATATCAATTGGTCAAACCTCTAAATACCATAAAAATAATTATCATTAATTATACAATACTCCTAAAAATATAATTCATCAAGAGATATCAAAACAAGCTCGAACATCTTTTTTAGGTCACTTGCAAAATATATATGAAAACATAATCAACTTTGAACCTTCATAGCTTTGATTATACACACTTTTAGATCTTAAAATTTATATTTACATATTTACCTTAGTGTCCTATAAAAATTTTATTTTAAATTCATCATTAAATTTTGACTGTATCAAAAGTTATGACCTAAAAACTAGACACTAGTCTTTATTTCGTTAAATTCAAATATTTTAATTCAAACAATCACAGTTAAGCTTAAAACACCATGATATCATCGTATGTCCTCAGTGTTTAAGATTAAATTTATTCCTTTTATTTTATTTGAACTTTAATTCACAGTGATCTAATTCCCATATGTTAAACCTTAAACATTTGACCTCATCTCATGCAATCTAGCAACTTTGACTCAACATGCACCATCGATCTCTATAGATCAGCCAGGGCTTTATCTTATAGTGCACACCATTCAATAAATTTGTAAAAACACCCACTCACAATTATATCCTTTACCTTTTCTTATATTTAAACCTTGAACATTTGTCCTCAGCTTGCTACTTCTTGACATCTTGGAATGAGCATGCTTTGTTGATCCCTTTGTAAGGAACTCGATCTTTAACTTTGTTAAATAATGAACACTTTGCCCCATTTGAATTATTTCACACCATAGATATAAATTTATTAACTCCCACGCACCATTGGATCTCCATCTGGTCATGATCTTTAACATCATGAAAAAATGACTAAGTATAGGGACCATTGCTTATCTGCCTGGAAGGCCAACTTTGGACCTCAATAAATTTTATTGTTATTACACGCATGATCTATAATTTAGACCATATAATATCCTTACATAAGATAATATATACATATGTAAAAATAATCATTGAAAATTCACATGTGCAATATATAACTCCATTAATCTTATCACTTATATTTTTCTACCATAGAGCCAACTTATGCCAAGAACTAACTAGAAGGCCAACTTTACACATGCATATCTTTTGATACGCTTCATTTCATGATATAAAATTTATCACAAATAAAATAGGAATAAAATTTAAAAAACTCATATGATAAAATTATCATTACACCTTCACATGTGCAAAATATAACAACATCAAAATGCCTACTCAACATTTCTTGCCACATTGCAAATTTGGCTAAGTATGGGAAAACACTGTCAAACTACTTGGGAGCCCAAATTTGTACTTTTATATCTTTTGTCATGTTTATTCACATGACCTAATATTTATAAAATAATATATAGTAAAAAAATTGATCACAACCATATGACCAACTCTCCTTGACTCATCCACATGTGGAAATAGTGATGTCAGCAAACTACCTACTCAGAATTTCTACTACATGACCCAAAATGTCTAGATGAAAATAATGATTAACCAGATGAAATAAATACATGAACACAATAATTAAAATCATAAAAAACATCTTATAGTACCCATTTCCCATTCTCAAATCACCATATTCATTTTAAACATTTCTAGCCATGCCAAAACTAAAGATTAACCAAGCCTCCTTCAAGCATACTAGGATAAGCACATCACACACTTTGTCATTATCACTTAGACTATCAAGGAACTTCATCCACTCACCAAGACATGTCCATGACATCACCATGACATCATTTAAAATTTTATAACATACCGTGGTAGTATCAATAGAATACAAGAATCTTATTTCAAACTTCATATAAATTACAAGTTTTAAAACTAGTGTTAACATATAAAATCAAAGGTTTTTGCTACAAAAATATAATACACCATAAAATAATGCAATATGGAATAATATAGAATTATAATCTCAAATGTATTTCATTCTCTTTTTACCTTGTCCAATATATAAAAATAAATATTAATATGTTGCACCCAGGCTCATTATCTATTCAAGGTACAGTAATCCAGACCACTTTCTTACTATTATAAGAAAGGGATTTATAAGGTAATATCTTATAAATATAAATATATTAAAAAATTATTACCTCTATTTTTTAGTGAGGAAATTTTTATACTTATTTTCAATTAAACATAATGGAGCTAGACTTTAACAGTAAGTCTGGGATCAGTCAAGCACAAAGGCTTATAAAGAGAGCCATTTAGTAGTTATTACCATATCAAACTATAAAGAACCCAAAGCTTAATACAAAACCCTTGTATTGCAAGATACCAAATTTTCCTTTAATTAAAATTAAACATTTAATATTTATAACAATAATACATGAAACTATTATAGCTAATCAATTCATTCTTTGCATTCAAGATTATTACTTCTACATCAAGGAAAACTTCACAACAACCATATCAAGCTGCCATCAATACTCATAATATTTTACTTATGACTGGACTACTAAAGTACTTAATCATTGTCATTGTATTGATTCACTCTAAATTTATTTGAGTATAAAGTCCCCTTTGAACAATAAAATTTGTGGATTGTATACTGTCATACCTGAAAATTGTCATAAAGAAAGGAAAAAAGAGAAGGTTTTTTAGTAAACTTATGCAAGGCTTTAGATTTCTCCAAACATTAAATTATTAAAGATAAATGTGAAGGTATTTAAAATCTATTGTTTATTTTTTAAAAAATCAAGTAGGCCTTTCCAAACTCACAGATTATTGTTAAGGAGCTATGGAATTAAATATAACAAGAAATGGTGATGCTTATACATCAAAATCACTCGGTAGAAAACAAGAAGTGGTGAGGTTAGTAGTGTAGGATAGGTAAGAGGAAAGGATAATTATTTAATAAAGAGGTAGAGAGTCAAAATAATCAATAAGTATAGAAACCTCAGTCTCCTTTGTAAAAAAATTATACATGGTTGTGGTTGGTAAATGAATAAAAGGATGCATTAAAAGATTGTGATGATTTTCATGTGTTTTTATGGTGTATAATCAATTTTTAGTATTTTTATTATATGGATAGTGAGGTTTATTTTTCCTTTATACATAGGTTATGGAACACTATCTTGAGTTCTCTATTTACACAGTCATAAATGATGGCTTATGCAAGGTTAGAGTAGAAGATAACATAGTAACAGTTTTTAAGACTCCTAAAATTTTATATTTACAATATAGAAAGTCAAGAATGAGATGAAGATTTGATGACAATTTAATCATATTTAATTGATTTAGTATCAATAAAATAATAATGCATTTTATTAATCCATTTGGAAGTTTAGATAGTCATAGAGTGACAAGAAATTGTAAAACCCTCACACAATCAAGAAAACAAGAACATAAAATCATGTATGAGTGTATGTAAAGATATTTTGATGTTTGATTAGGATTAGATGATGGTTTTAGTAGGTGTATAAAATAAATTTAGAACCAAAATAGGTATTAATATTGATCTAATTATCTATATTTCAAATTAGTTCTTTTTTGTAAACCCTCAGTTGACACAGTCCCATTGAGAAACTCATAATATTGTGTCATTGCTTTTAGATTTATATTAGGGTTGAACCAAGTTGAACATATATTGGATAAGATATGGAAGAATGGTAAATACCTAATAAAATTATTGAAAGTGTTTAAAGAGGTCAAAATTTCATTTTATCCCTTTTGGAGAGTTCTTGGCCTAACACAAGCATATTGAAACAAAGTCTAGGGTTTCATAATGGAAACTCTCATATCTAGAGTTTTAGCTTGTAAAATGTCTTGAAACTTGTTAATACAACATAATTTGAGGATTATTAAACTATTTTGATATTTTTGGATTTGTACTATATTGTCTGGTATGAATTTGGTATTGTGGGTTTGAACTAAGCCTAGAAGAGGCCTAATGAATAAAGAGACCATGAGAGAAGGTATTTTCCAATGCAAATTGAACCATAAAAAATTGTGTGGGATAGAAACAAGATAATTCATGCTCAAACACTATATTAATTCATTTTTAAGACTTACATATTGTTTTATGGAAGGGGGTTTAGGTGTTTGAATGGTTAAAAGAAAGCTTGTATTGAATGGAGATGAGTTACATGAGAGAGGTTGAAAATGAAATGGTGTTTTTAGTTGAGTTGGTACAAGTAATTTATTACCAAGAGAGCCTATTGAATGTGTGTGAGTTGTTCAAGGAAGTGAACATGAAGAGTTGAGAGTTTATAGCAATAAATAGCTAATTGAGAGAGTTACAAGTAAAGAGAAGTTTGAATGTATGAGCAAGATAGTTACATATCATAGAAGAGTGTTTCAGGTATCAGAGTCATCATAGAGTGTATTAATATCATAGGTTACATGACCATCTACATGAATATACCATATCCTACTAATATCATAGTTTTTTATTTTGCATTCTAAAGGATTACACGGATTTTTTATGAACTGCACATCCAAGACAATTTTTACACTCTTTTAGGACCTTATAGATCCATTACAATCATGAACCATTAGTCTAATATCTAATTTTAAAGAACCATGTTTTGTTCTACACAATCAAATATGACCCTAGAAGGCTTCTTGAGATAATTTTAGTTGTTCTGTGAAGTTTGGAAGTCATTGATCATTATTATAAAGTCCATATTAGTTGAGGGAATCCTTTAGAAAGTTTAGATATCCATTAGGAGAACATGAAACCCATAAAACCCTGGTTATATAGTTTAAATCATACTCAAAGTTTATTGATATTTGATTCAAATCATATAGTTCAAGCAGAGATATAAATAAGGGAATTAATTCCTATACATTAGAAAACACTAATGGATTTCTAGTTATGACCTTAAAAATCAATCTTAATGCAAATTTAACTATTGTTACCTATTTATAACCTTTCAAAATTACAGAATACTCTTCCTTTGTTCATCATCACTAATTAGTTGACTTCTATGAATAATCTAATTCAAAAATTTAAGAAAACCTTTTTACTTGACTATGCATAACCCAAAATTATATTTTTGGATCTTTGTAACATCAAGAATCATTAAAAACTCATGAATATAGATCAAACAACATTAAATATATATACTTACACACTCAAAGAATATTTTATATTACATCAAAGTCATAATCAAGACTTCTTTATTCATGAATTCTTTGAAATAATCTACATTTTTAGAAGAAGAGCATCTATCTATCTTTATACAACAAGAACATAAATCACAACTATCTATCTATCTCTATAGAATAAGAATGAGTTTATCTATTCCATCCTTAAATAATCATATACAATATGACTAAGAGATGATCATATCTTTGTGAGTTATTTTTTTCTTTGTACAAGCCATATTGAGATTGAATTATTCTGGACTTCTTCGCTTTCATCGAGAATTAGCTTCTCTTACTGCAGCATCAATATTATTAATATTTTTAAGTTTCTTTTTTTGTGTGAGTCTATAAAGAATATATATATAGAACCATTGGCTCATTTTAATGAATGGGTTAGATGGTACAAATCCTCCACCGTGTTGAGTAGACCTATGATAAGTAGTACATGCTAGTTTATGAGACTTTTCCATGCCTTGAGTATTCCAAATTCTCAATCTTCCATACTCTTTAGTAAACCATGGACAATGTGCATATAAAATGTGCTAAAAAAAGATACAACATAATACATTAGAAAATAATTATGTAGAAATAATAAATAACTAAATAAAAAATCAGATTATTCAATTCTTACCATAAAAAAAAGATACAACATAATACATTAGAAAATAATTATGTAGAAATAATAAATAACTAAATAAAAAATCAGATTATTCAATTCTTACCATGTAATGAGTGACCTCATTCTCTCCCAAAGATAGAAGAAAATATTTTATGGATTTTTTTACAAATTTAGTAAATTTGTTGCAATCTCCTTCAGAGAATATTTTATTTTTCATCAAAGCGAATAAAGATGAGAGTGAAATCCATGCCTATTTTTACCTTAATGTAGAATTTATTTTGTCAATTAGATCATCCTATGCATCAATGAGATCCTTATATATTTACCATTGACCCTTGCTACTTATTTTAGTGACATTTTTAATAAAATGCCTAGATTTATCTCCTCCCATGGATGGCTTTGATGGAACATTACCACGAGTCCCTGATCACTTTTCATCATTTTCAATAATAACATTTCATCTATGTAATCCTACTTTTCATAATACCTTCTCAATTTTATTAATGAATTTTTGTGCCTCCTCTTTTGGATTCTTATTCTAAGTAAATAAAATTGATAGATAAACCAATTTATCAATTATCCTAACAAAAGAATGAAGAGTGCATATATGAACTCTTGTCAATGGAATTTGTAGCATTGGCTTCATATTTGGATCAAATTCATCTCTATCAAGAAGTGTTCCTTATTCACAACCCAATATTCCCTTTGAGCTTATTCTATTCAATACTTTTAACTTATATGGAGAATGCATGCAATAAAGGCAACTATGCTTTGCATGTGCTCTATGGATTTTTTTATAGATACATTTCAATGTTTTTAAGTTAGTATCCATGTGGCATTCAACTTGATATGATCCATAACCATCAACATAAAAAATTTCCCCCATTGCATAAGAGGAAATCATGGATGGAAGCTCTGTTTCCTCAAAAATTCATTTCAGGTCTTCATAACATTTTTTTTACTTTGAATAATTCAAGCCACCATACATGGTTTTTTTATTGTAAATAAAAATATCTTTTATTAGTAGCAAGAATATTTATATTTAGAGGTCCATTCATCAAGGTAGCTAATACTCTTTCATACTTGGCACCATCGATCAAATCCATCTCATCTAATTTTAGGATAAAAATAAGTTTCCCATTTTCCTCTTCCACTGAAATGTAAAAATATCATACTATGGCCATTAAAATTCTATCAAATTCAAACTAGACATTATATAAAGGATTCAAAGTGATTGACACTTCTTTTCCAATGTAAATTTGTAATCATGTAAAATTTTAAATTGTACAACTTCAGTATGGCTAAGACACCTAATCCATAGGTCCTCTAGTTGGCTCACACAACCCTTTTTCCCATTTGCTAAAGTTTCCTCAAATTCCATAGAAGATAAAAGTACATAAAGAATCAGCTCTACAAGGAGTTATGTCAATAATTAGGACCTCAAATTTGGTACACAAGGTCATACTAAGAAGGCAAACAAAACCCAAAAAAAATAGTTCTAGGGAAGAATATAGTGCCAAACATAGGGGTGCCCTATTCCCAGTGCTATTTTTCAAGTTCACTTTGGCCTCCAATGGTCATATTTTCCTCGATCCTTATCTTTTTCCCTGTCAGTCTCATGTGAATTCATTTAACCCATGATCATCAATTTCCCTATAAAATTCCATTAAATTTCCATTTAGAAGGGTTAACACTCATTCACAAGAAAAGAGAAAGAATACAAGTAAGCACACTAAATCATGCTTCCCTATTATATACATACATCCTTCGAAGACTAATTCAAGCCACTTCAAGAACTCATACTAGTCCCTAGTCATATGAAGTACATTCCAATTTTGTATTATAGTTTACATACATCCCATAATTACACCAAGAAATTCAAATGGGAGAATTCAATTAGCTTGAATCCTCTTCAGAGTATTGGTATGTAGGTAGTGTGCCCACAAATAGGGTGTGAAGTGTATCTAGCGTATCCTTTACACACTAACCCCTTCTCTCTTTTCCAAGTTTGTTGTTCAAGTTCAAGTACTAAGAGATCCTAATGGTTTTAAAGATTAAATTAGACACATAGTGATCTCTACACAGAATCAATCTTTGACATTTCACTACCAGGGTGTTACAGACCTTCTACACAAAACCCAAAAAAGCTAGGTCACTAGGACAATAACACCAAAATTGAACAATAGCACCAAAAGTGGACATCTCTAAAAAGTGAACTACAACACCAAGTATTAAGGTGTCCTGAGTTAAATGCTCCTATCAAATCTAGAAATAGAGTTATGGATTTTGTTTGTGATAGTCTACCATCCTTGCACAATGATTTCTAGATCTTGAATCATCTGTTTCAACCCAAATTAAGCTAAGTTTAATTTCTCTACATTTATTTCTATTTTTAGAAAAGATAAAGTACAAATATATTTTCATAAAATCAATATGATAATTAAAGCATATTAATTACTAGTTTACATTTACTCAGAACCTTTTATTTTATTATGAATTAAACACTTAATTCCAAAAAGAATAAAAACATTTGGTGAACCCGACTTACTTCAAATTTTCACACAAAAATCATAGAACCCCTAGGTTTAATTATTTATAATTTTTTAAAATATTTCCCTATTTTTTTATAAATTTAAAAATTATAAAACTAAAAATTCATTGAAATATTTTCAATAAATTCACTTAAACCCTAGTTTGCACATACTAGGTCCTATTTGCATACAAACACTTTCAAACCACTAGGAAAAACATACTGCTAATTTTAGAAATATTTTTTAGATTTTTTCTAAGTTTTTAAAAATTAAATCTATAAAAAATTTATAAATTTTTCAAATTATTGCACTAATTTTGAAAAAAATCATTCAAAACCCTAGTTTGCACATACTAGGTCCTATTTGCATACAAACACTTTCAAACCACTAAGAAAAATATACTACTAATTTTACAATATTTTCATATTTTTCCTAATTTTTTCAAGATTAAATCTACAAATTTTCTCTAAATTTTTCAAATTATTGCACTAATTTTGAAAAAAATCATTCAACACCCTAGTTACATCAAATACATTCTCAGTTATTTTCCAGTACTTTTCGCATCATTTTATAAAAATTTAGTTGCATATCAAACTCAAAAAAATTATTTCAAAATAAAAATTCATAGTATTTTGCATAAATATTTCTAAAAAATATTTAGTTGCATATACTAGCTCCTATTTTGCTTCTTGAGGTATCACCTTACATCCATAATCAAATTGAAAAAATGATTCTCACTTATGTACAAATTTTTCTTACATTTCTTGCAAATAATAAAGAATCCATAATGGGCCCTATCATGTACATTAATGATGAAGTTTATCATATGTTAGTAAAAATTTTAATCCTTTTCATTTCATGCTAATGTTTCATAATATGGGTTGGTATTACAAAATTGATTGCCAAATATACACATGATTCCAAAGTACTTTTTGCATATTCTCTTTCGCTCATATTGAATAATTACCAACTACATTTGGATAAATGCATTTGAAATTTCATGTTGCATATCAAAAGTTTATATGCCTTTATGAAAAAATTCATGTTCTCTATCCTTTGCATTCTATTCCTCATGTGCAAAAAATTTCAATATTATCATGCTAAACACATCAAAAATGTCATAGCACATGCCAAAATTTCTTATACATTCATGCACAAATTCATTCTTTCTATCACTTGCTCTCTATATCTCATGTGGAAAAAATTTCAAGTTTATCATGCTAAACATATTAGAAATGTCATGATTCATATCAAAGTTCTAAATGTATTAATGCATAATTCCATGCTCTCTATCCCTTGTTTGCTATCTATCATATGTAATGTTCATTATAAACATATTGCTATACATGGTTTCTACTAAGATGTATCTAAATGTTTAGCTACTTTAAAGTATCTCCCTATCACTTATAGACACAAGCCAACACTAGTGGCTATATCTATCCCTCCTCTCTTCAAACTTGGTTCATCTAGCTTTCATCTCATACCTACTACCATCTCTATGCCTATAGTATATTATGCGATACATGTTATCACCCAAGCTTACAAAGATAGCTAGGTTGATTACACCCATGGTTATAGATTTGTCACTCATGTTAGCACCCCTTATGATCTAGTTTCATCTCATACACCTATTACAGTTCTTCCTCCAGTCTAGATTCAGCCATAGTCAAGACCTTCATTTTCAGCACAGAGAGTCCATACACCCACACAGCTTTAAGATTGTAGACAACTTTTGCCTACCATGTTTACATCTTGAGAAAATTACATTGAGATATCATACAGATACACAAAGAGCACATATTCATAGAACTTCTTCTCTAAATTTTAGATGGGTCCCTAAGAGCCCTATAGTTGCATCCACTTCTCAAATTTACAAGAGGACTTCATAGTTAGTTTCCACTATAAATATTTTAGAACATTTATAGCATATATAGCTTTCAGAGCCACAGTCTTAGCACTTCCATCATGCTTCATGATCATGCACGATCCTTCTTCTTGACATAGGATAACATGATAGGGAGTCTCCCATGAGACTCATCAGTTAGTATCATTTTTTTGCAGTACTACTTGTACATAGATTCTTTTTTCTTGATTTTACATAGTTAAAATATTTTCAAAAAATATATACAAAAAAATTAAATGATTCAAAATACCAAGAACATTTATATTATATGCATTATCCATGATTTACATTGCTACTATCATGCTATGACTTACAATTATTATTTCATGCTATTGTATGTCAATTTTCTACATTACCATACTTCACTTGATCTCTTTTGAGTGTGCATAGTGACATCCAAATATTTGATTACTTTATTCTACCCATAGAGGGGC
Source organism: Torreya grandis (assembly GCA_037957365.1). Lineage (NCBI taxonomy): Eukaryota > Viridiplantae > Streptophyta > Pinopsida > Cupressales > Taxaceae > Torreya > Torreya grandis. Next base: position 4,253,881 of record JARHVA010000548.1, on the reverse strand, counting down.
ACTCTTGCTTCTATATTCAAAACATACACTAGTATACACACCCACTGGGAACATCTTCTACATGACTACACCATCTAGGTTATGTCATTCTTACACCACACACTCTGAGTTATCATGTTGATATGCATTACTTTATCACTTACATAGAATACTATATCGATATCTCACTAGTATCTAGTACTTGTGTATTTCTTAGCATATACCTATTCATGTACTACACATGTTTTTCATACTTTCACATTTGATTTAATTAGTTAGATGTGTTTATATTTTCTAGTTCTTGCATGCTTTCTCTACTTGCTTAGTGTAGCTCGTGTGATTGAATTTTTAATTTTCGCTTATCTCCTGCTTGTGCCTTAGGACATTTGCTAATGTCCTTTGCTTATTTTTCATGTATGTGCCTTAGGACATTTGCCAATGTCCTTTGTTTGTACTCCTTTATGTGCCTATGACTTGTGTGCCAACTTTACTTATTTCACTTATATGTGTATGAGGCATTTGAACATGCCTAATATGCTTATTTCTAGTTTGAGTGACATGTGCCCATGTCCCTTGTTTGCATGGCCCCTTGGCCCATCTAGTATTCTTCTTAATTTTTACTTATTGCTTGTTTGCTTATTGCTTATCAAATGTGTGCAATGCCATGATCCATATCATGTATTTTCTTTGCTTTCTTGGATGACATGATAGACATCATGCTCCATCACTCTAACTAAAAATTAACATTTCCAGTCCAGTTCAATATCATGCACATGCTTTCATATTGTTATATATATCTATGCATACCCCTATTGATCTAACAATATCTTGGTAAAAATATTTCTATATCTTGAAACATATTGTCAAACATCAAATGCTATATCATATATCTTTTGAGAATTAACACACTTGTAGGACTCATTTCTTTTAAGGGCAGTCATTACAGGTTCATCATTCCTACCCTCAGAAGAGGGGGCATAAAATAAGGTATTTATTCATAGAGATAAAACCTCCTATAAATAAAAATAGTGGCATTTAAAAAAGCTAGCACAGAATCCAAAGGTCAAACTAGTCAAATCATATCACAAATAGGAACAATCTCAGATCAACAATCAATTTTTACACTAGATAGTAGCACTATAAATGGATAGTATCACTAAAAATAGATAGTAGTGCTAAAAATAGGATAGTACCACCAAAAATAGGGGTGTCCATAGTTTGCACTCCTATCTAGGTATAAAAACACTCAAGGTTTCTAGAAGTAGGTAAAAAGTTTAGTTCAGGGATAGTTTTTGCACTTCTAGATCCTTTAGATTTAGTAGTTTTCATATAATTTCTTAGATACAGAGGGTTATCATGTGCTTCATGATGGTTCTCACTTTCAATTGGCATAACTTCCATATCAAAATCCATGTTCTAGGCATCAATGATTTAGGGTAATGTGTGTAACATATTGGTCTTCTTTTGTTTCTAAGTTCAGTTTATTCTAGGCATTCTCAGCAATTGTGTGTCTTACTCTATCAACAGGTGGTTAGCATCACATTTGAGTTAAATTTTAATATGATTTTAGCTTTATGAGTACTTGATTTCTTGATTTATCTTTCATATAATCCTAGTACATTAGTTTTGGAGTGGATTTCATACAAGCCTAATCTCCATATTTTGAAATGGCCAAGAGTGGCCTAGTTTCCAACACACATTAAGTTGTCCATGTCATAGTGTCATATTTACATCACATTCATGGGTTTCATGGGCCATCTCATATGACATCTATTCTATACTGATATCACTTCATAGCTTTATTTCATGGGGCAATGATGGAGCCAAAGGGCCAACCTTTGTATTCTTGAGCCACCTATTCAGAGGGATTGGAGATACAGTCCAAACATCAATTATCATATGCATTTATTTTAACTTCATTTAGTTGGTGATGATGGAGCCAAAGGGATAGCCTTTGAATTCTTGAGCCACATTTAGTGAATTGAGCACTCAGCTCCATTTATGATATCAATCTTGATTCAACACATACTCAGCATAATCCAGCATCACAATAGGTTTTATATTAGTTCATGTACCTGGTGAAGTGTATTAGTTTCTCTCTCTTCCTTTACTCAACTTTTTGTACATTCTTATTTTAGATATATCATATCTAGTAAGAATTGATCTAATTCATGTTTTTATTTGTATATTGACACATCACAACATGATCTGTCTATGCACATCCAACATCACACAATTTCATGAGCTTTTCTTGTATAGGTAAGTTTAGGTATGCTTTATATTTTTCCTTTATCTTAGTATTTCACTTTGATACATCACTAGAATAAAGGGGTGGTAGATGTAGTCATGTAAAATGTAAAATTTTACATCTTTACTATGGCTAAGAGACCTAATCCATAGGTCCTCATGTTGGCTAACACAACCCTTTTTCCCATTTGCTGAAGTTTCATCAAATTACGTAAAAGACATAGACATAGAAAGAATCAGCTCTACAGGGAGTTTTGTCGATAGTTAGGACCTAAAATTTGGTACATAGGTTCATACTGAGCAGGAAAATAAAACCTATAAAACTTTTAGCCTTAGGACAATAGTGTCATGGAAGATTATAACACTAAACACAGGGGTGTCATGTTCTTGGCACTATTGTCCAAGTTCACTTTGGCCTCCAATGATCAAATTTTCTTAGATCCTTATCTTTTTCCCTATCAGCCTCATGTGAATTCATTTAACCCATGAGCATCAACTTCCCTATAAAATTCCATTCAATTTCCATTTACAAGGGTTGGCACTCGTTCAGAAAAAAGTGCAAGAATACAACTAAGTACACTCAAGCACTTTTCCCTATTCTCTACATATAGCCTTCTAAGACCAATTCAAGCCTATTCAAGCACTCATACCAATCCCTAGTCATTTGAATTACATTCTAGTTTTACATTATAATTTTCATACATCACACAATTGTACCAAGCACTTCAAATAGGATAACTACATTAGCTTGATCCCTCCTCAGAGTATTGGTATGTAGGTAATGTGCCCACACACAGGGTGTAAAGTACATCCAGTGTATCCTTTATACACTAACCCCTTATCTCTTTCCTAAGTTTGATCTTCAAGTTCAAGTACTAGGAGCTCCTAAGGGTTTTGAAGTTTAAATTAGACACATAGTGAGCTTCACATAAAATTAAGCTTCAATATTTCACTACCAGGGTGTTTTTAGACCTACCAAACAAAACCCAAAAAATCTAGGTCACTAGGACAACAATGCCAAAATTAGATAATAGCATTGGAAGTGGAAAACAACTCCAAAAAGTGGACTACAACACCAAGTAGAAGGGCATCCTGATTTCAACACTCCTATCCAATCCAAAAATAGAATTTTGAGTTTTGTTTGTGATAATCTATCATCCCTGCAAAACAGTTTTTAGATCCTAAATCATCTATTTCAGCCTAGATCAAGCTAATTTTGATTTATATACACTTCTTACTATTTAAAAAAATATAAAATACATATCTACTTGCATAAATCAGTAGGATAATTAAGACACATAAATTATTGGTTTACATTTACTAAGACCCTTTTGTTTGCTTAAGAATTAAACACTTAATTCCCAAAAGAATAAAAATAAAATCCTTCATTTCCTTATATAATCCTCCTTGGAATCTTGGATTTGAAACATATCTCCAACAAAGTTTTTAACTTATTTTTTACTATTTCTCATTCCACTCTAACATGAGATGGATGAGGTACCAATACCTTAGTGATCCCAACATTTAATATTCTAACCCACAATGCCTTAAATAATTTTTCATAGCCTCTTCTACTAATCCCTTCATTGTCACAAGCACCTTGGACATCACTAACACTTATTGAAGATGAAAATATATTATTTCATCAACCAAATATTTTCTTATAGGGGCACATTGTGGCTAGCAAAACATGGCTAATATTTCATCTTTCTTAAATAGGTTATTCATAACCAATGTTGAGGTATGGTTTGTGTCTTCATCTGATCTGATTTAGAAGGATCAATAAAAAAAATTAACTTGAATTTTCTTTTTGAAAGCACCCCTTGAAGGTATCAAAGACACAATACCATTTAAATTTATGACCCTTGTCCTTCCTCCTAGAGAAGCATTCTTCATTCTTTTTATTGTGTTAGCAAGGTCTTCAACTTTGGAATGTAATTCCTTACTTCCATTCTTCAAAGATGTGACTTCTTGAAGTAGCACATTTTTTACTTGAGAATGTTCAATATCCTCAACTTTCATCCTCTTGTTCACTTATAATAAAATAGAGGTTGGATTTTCCATTTCAATCATATTATTTCTCATTACATTGATATATTTCTCAAGATTTTATCTACTTCTTTGTAGCCTCCTACAATATCCTAACAACCCATTATCACCATTAAATATAAATTTTATCATTTTAGTGATGCTTTCAAACAAGGAAGGAACAATGGTTGAAGGATCAAGAGGATACAAAATTCCCTTAGCCCATATATATATAATTTAGGCCCAATATTCTCAAATAGTTTTCATCTACATTGATTTTTTTCTATATTTCATTTTTGAAATGGTGCCATATATATATATATATATATATATATATATATATATATATATATATATATATATATATATATATATATATATATATATATATAATATTTAGGCCTAATATTCTCAAATAGTTTTCATCTACATTGATTTTTTTCTATATTTCATTTTTGAAATGGTGCCCCACACACACACACACACACACATGTATGTATGTATGTATATATATATATATATATATATATATATATATATAATTTAGGCCCAATATTCTCAAATAGTTTTCATCTACATTGATTTTTTTCTATATTTCATTTTTGAAATGGTGCCATTTATTCATCCAAATCCACACACAAAACATATGTTTTCTTCCTCATGTTTCCCCTGTTTACATTTGGGTCCACCTAGAAATAAAAATGAAAAAACATCTGAGGATTAACCTTCTTATACTCAAAATATTTTACACATTCCTATAATTAAATATGTAATATGAAAAGGAAAAAAATAATGCAAATTTAAACTAACTAATATATGTAATAAATCTTATAAAATTTTTAATAGAAAGAAGAATAAATCGATAGTAAATGAGTTTTCCTTATTCTAAATCTGAACTCCTTATCTCTTGTCACTCCTTGTAAATTTGGGGAGCTCAAAAAAAACATCCATGATATGGATCAGCTTTATGGTACTTAATTTAAAAAAAATAAATCACCCCAATATTTTGAATCTTCCCTCTAAATTTTCCCTCCATCCTCCAGTTTGACATCTCACATTTTTTCTATTTTGAATTCACTAATTAATTTTACTTCCTACTATGTTTATGTAAAATAAACTAAAATTCATAAAATTTATATAATTCAAAAAAATCCCTTCCCACCATAAATTTTAAGAGGTTTACATTTGAAAAAATTGATATAGTTTTACATGATAATGACTTGATTACCATACATTATTATAAATTATTCACATTTCATACAATCTAAGTAGGTCTAATTAGTGAGGACCGATGTAGTTGATCAAGAAGCCTTAAGTGTACGTACACCCAATAAATATAATATAATATATATAATTAATGGAAAGAAAATCCTTATGTGGGATTCCATAAGGGAAGTCTCAATACACCAAATTGGTGTCTTGCATGCTAGAGACCTCAAAATAATCTTTACTTGTCTTTTATAAAGTCAATCATCATATCTCCCAACATTTATAACATAGTGGTTTCATGAAATCAAACATTTAAATTTTAATGGCATTTGATTAATATATAATTCCATAACCTATCCACATTTTGAATAACTTAGTACAATTTGAGTGGGTGTAATGGTGAATCCTTGTGTATTCCACTTATTATGGTGAAGATTCAGTTTGGTAGTGTTTAAAATTTTGAAATCCATCCTCATACAAATAATGAAAGTTGTTTTCATCATAATTCATTTGAATTTTGGAATGTGGATTCACTACTTATCAAATGTCCATGCCAAATACTCGACGTAGTGTTATTCAACATAACACATGATAGTTATTTCCATTGTTAGTAGTAGACATAGAAAGCTTATTTAAAACATGCTAATTGTAACATGAATGATAAATACTCACTAATATGTTCACAATTCATAAAATTAATTTTGACACCTTAAGTGTTTTTTATTGAGCTAGTGTATGAATGTAGCATGAATTTGTATTTATTGTTTCTCTCTCTTTAAAAATAAAAATTACTTTTTTTTAATTCATCAAATTACTAGATTTTCTAGTCTCTTTTTATTGTAAATATTTATCCAACATTGTGACCCTACATTAGACATTTTTGTTGGATCCATGAGAACACACAAGTTATAAAATCCATCTTTTGCTTCCCAATAATGTATTACATGTTAGAGATAAAATCAATGAGAGGGGGGGTGAATCAGTGATCCCAAAAAATCCAAATTCAATTACTAACCTTTCAAAACTTTTAATCAATTTCCACAATCATTCATAAAGCATACACATTATTCATATCAATGAACAAGAGAGACAATGCAAGATCAAGAACATAACACATGACATATGTAGGAAAACCTCTTGTGGGAGAAAATCCAATAGAACCTGCAATTAGACTAATGTTTTATAATAACAAGAACCAATTTATACCATCTACAATTGATCAAGGAACTACCATCCCTTATTTTAGTGAGATTGCAATCCCACAAGGTGATACAACACCTAACTAGCTGAGCTACAATAACAACCAAAATTTTAACAAGTTTCAACTTGAAATGAGGTTTCAACCACCTCATATGCTAAGCTAAAATAATAAAAACCAAGAACACATCCACCTTTGAACTGATGTCTTCAACACCTGATGATAGACCTCTAATTATCACTCTTTACCTTCATTCATACTCAATCTACAAGAGCACTATTTTTCCAACATAATTATGACCTATAGGTCATAAAAATAGTCCTCAATCTATTCTAATATTTAAATTATCCATAGGGCACTCTACCCCTCCTCTCCATTATTCACACACACAAGCCTCTCTCAAATGTCTTCCAATTCACTCACTCAAGTCTAGAAATCAACACGTTTGGTTTCATTATTTATAGAGAAAACATGATAATCACCACTTTGGTCAGCCATTAGGTATATCTCACATAAAGAAACATCTCAAAAAAGTATTTATGATTTGGCCATAGCATCTATAAATAACCCTTAAGGAACTAAACCTTCTAACTAGGCCCTTGTAGCCCTTATAGGTCTCATGTGAACCCATTCACTCCTTTAGAACTTCATCAAACAAAAAAAGAACACATAACCACTCCTAAATGCATGAAACCATTAAATATGATTTATAGGTCCCCCCTAAGTTCAAAAACTAGCACAATACCCTTCTACTTAAGCACAATTCACTCAAACAACATGTTGTGAACATGGTCATTATAAACTAACACACAATCACCTTCTAAACCATTGTTAATACTGCATACAAATGTTAAAACCTTTATAATCTATAAATATAATCCTCATGGATTTTAAAACACTCCTAAATAGATAATTCATCAATAGATATCTAAATAATACCAAAACAAGCTCAAATAATCTTCTCAAGTCACTTACAGTCCATGCATGAACACATAGTCAACTTTGAACCTTAATATATTTGATTGTACACACTTCCAAATATTAAAATTAGGTTCATTATATGTGACATGAAGTCATATTCATATTTTATTTTTATATCATAAGAAAAAATTTCCAAGATCAAAAGTTACGGGCAAAATACTGCAAACTAGTTTTTCCATTTGTAAAATTCCAATATTTAAATGTCAATGGTCACATTTAAACCTTGACCACTTTTCTCACATCTCAAGTCCTCAATGCTCAGATTAAATATGAACCATCTATGTTATTATATTAATATCAACATTTAACACACATTCTACCAATTTCAAATGTTAAACCTTGAACATGTTGACCTCATCTTGTGCAGTCTAAAAACTTTGACTTAATACGCTTCATCGATCTCTATTGATTGGTCAAGTCTTTATCAGGGAATGCTCACCATTTGATCTTGATCAGAACCTCCATGATCATGACACTTGGCACCATCTCATTTCATCCTGACTTCTTAGAGCAATACACTCTATCGATGTTGCTTGAACTGTAACTAGTGAAAAAATGACTATGGGAACCTTGCTTATCTTCCTAGAAGGTCAACTTTGCATAGTCATATATTTTACCTCTCTCACTCACATATTATCAAATTTGGACCACATGATCTCCTCACATATGAGAATACAAAAATATTACAAATTTATCTTGAAACCCTCACACATGTTTGATATAATGACATTAAAATGCTCACTTAGATTTTTTGGCCACAATACCCCACTATGTCAAAAACTTGTCTGGAAGGCCAAATTTGAACATACATATCTTTTACCATGCTTCAGTTCTTGACCTAAAAATTAGTGAAAATTAACTAGGTATAAAACTAAACAAACCAATATGATAATCTTGTTTTGAAACATCCACACATGTGAGATATTCCACCATAAAACTTATTACTCAACTCTTTCTTGCCTCATGAAAATTTGGCTAAGTATGGGAAAACAATGCCAAACTGCCTAGGAGCCCAACTTTGCACTTTCATATATTTTGAGGAACTTAAGTGAATGACCTAAGATTTATCACATAATAACTAGGCACAATATTAAATATATCCATGTGGCCATTTCTTCTTGAAACCTCTATGAATGTGAATGATTACATCATCAACATGGTTAATCAGCTTTATTTGAAAGTAGAAAACATTATCAAAATACTTGAGAGCCTAAATTTTCACCCACATATATTTGAATGTGTTTAAGTGAATGGTTTAAGATTTAGTACATAGAAACTGTGGACTAATGTGATCAAAATCATATGACCAACTCCCCTTGACTCATCCACACATGGCACTGGTGACATCATCAAACTACTACTCAAATTTTATACCGTTAGAAAAAATGTTTAAATGACAACAATGATCAACCAGACAAAATACACTCATGCACATAAGCACTCAAATCTTAGAAAACATCTTAGGTACTTTTTGAATATTATTAATACTCTATAATCATCCCTGAACATCTCTAACCATGCCAAAATAGAATATCAACCAATCATACTTCAAGCATACGAGGACAAGCACATTGCACACTTTGTCATTGTCACTTAGACTATTAAGGCTCTTCATCCACTCACCTGAACACCTTCATGACATTATCATGACATCATTTACAACTCTCTAACAATATCTCCTTTTGTTATTGATGTAAAAAACCATCAAATATAGAAATATACATCTCACCTTCGTTCTCCCTCTTTAAGCACTCTCAGAATAGGAAATTTCTTGCCCTTTGGCACAATGAAAAAGTTGGAACCAATTTATACTCGAGACCTAAAAATACTACCAACAAGAGAGGACCATCTTGGAACGATGATAAAAACTCCCCGTTACTTTGAGCCTACCACTTCTTGCCTTGACATCTTCTTCTTGTTCCATGCCAACATTCTCTTCAACCAAGCACAACAATAAATGAAGAAAGAACACATAAAAGTAATAATTTTTTTAAGGATCTCACCATGAAATTTTTGAGAGGGACTCCCCCTAATATCTCTGAGCCATTGCACATCTTGAGCATCTTCAGATCTCCACACACCATGAAGAACCATCACATATGCTTACTATCCTTCTCTCTCAAACCACCTTAAGGACCATCAAAAAAACTTCATGCCACTCACCAAATAGGAAACATGTACTAAATCACCATAATAAATCACCTTTAAATACTAATGCCTTTCTCTTTTGGAGAATTTGATCAAAAGGCACTCTTCTTTACACTAGGCATGTCTAGCCTCTTTGTAGCCCTACTTGGAATTTATAGATGCCATAATTTTTAGTAGACACATATTCAATACCTTAAAATTCATATCTGGATCACTCTTTTATGCCCCCTAAATCACACAAATTTTAATCACCTATCTCATCCTTTGCAATATACTTTCTTCACAAACCTAATAACTAATTAGGCCTCCATATTGGCAAAAACTTGAATAACTTGAGAACCATAAACCTTCAAATATATGTGGAGCTTAATTTGACAACCCATTTGGCCCATTTATCTTATTAAGAAACCTTATTTCTAAACTCACAAGGCAAACCACTTTTATATCAGATCCTAAAAACCTAAAATCTCAAAATAAACAAGGTCAAAAAACCTCTTTACGGTTAATGCACACATCTAAAACTTCTTACACACCTGGATAAAATCATCACACACTTTTATACCAAAACTTGAGCCACAATACCTTTGGGAACATAGACTTCATGTAACCCATTTTAGGCCTACTTGCCTTTAAACCAAAATCTAAGAAAATTGAGAGCACTCAAAAATCTTCAATTGGCACAAACATACCTTTAAACCACAAAATAACCTATAGAATATAAAAAATAAGTGTACAAACCTTTCTAAGCACCAAACTCTACATTAAATTGCATCAAACTCATTAGGCCTTTTGGAAACACTCATTCTGACCCTGTATTATAGCTCCTTCACAAATCTCTAGAACAAGCTCATGATCTTGTTTCTTCCATTTAACCAAAAAAATTATATGATCAAAAAAAAGTATTTTTTTATATTTAAAATATAATATTTATACACAAACTTGATTCTCCATAAGAAAATATGCCTCCTAAGAAGCATAGATAGAGACACCCTACTTCACAATGTCCTAGAACAATGTGAAATCAGGAGTTGCCCACAACTCCTCATATTCCTTCTCCTCTTTGGTCATATGATATGTGTTGTTCTTATTCTTCTTCTTAGGATTAAGATCAAAAAAATTATCAACCAACATAACATTCTCATTCTCTTCTAATATTGAATTGATAATACATGGAAATAACAAAGATTCATGACATACCTTTTCATATGAAGAATCCACCTTGTAGTTTATAACCTCATCACTAGGCATAAAAAGTTGATGTTATTTTCATGATACATGCTCAATAGAAGTAGGATGTTCACTTGGATCCATACATACCTCAGGACTAGATTCAACTAGCACATTGGTTTTCTCTTTGAGCTTGGTCTCTTCACTCTCAACATGAGTAGACAATGAGATCTATTGGAAATCTTTAACTTATGAAAGCATTATACACCATATAAAATATATTACTTAGACCTAAAGTCTCATCATGAATCATAATTACCACCTTTGGCATCCATGAGTTAACATTATTTCTTTCTTACATTCAAGGATCCTGATTAAACCTATCTGACTTCTAGACCTTTTCTTTCAGAACCTAGCAATGTTACCTCTATATTCACAATTGCAGCACGCCATACTCCTTGATGGAAACATAGTTTATCTTACTGTATTTGGATATAAAATTTTGCAATATTTCCTTTGTCATGACAAACCAAACAAACTACCCTTTTTGAAGAGGACTCACCTTATCTAATCTTATGTGGACAATGTCTTTCAAAGTCTCCCACATGAAGACAATTGAAGAACTTAATTTTTTTCACACCTTTTGACTGATGACCCTCATCATAGTTCCATGCAAACTCATTTCTAATAGGTCTCTTTTACTCTTTATCCCTACGGCCAAATTGATTACATGTATAATAGTAACCATTAAATATTGCATACCTCATGGCATTTGGCTATTTGATCTGATTTATCTTTATCCTATCAACACCTTCATTCTTTGTTTGATGATTTGTCTTTACATTAGTCTTCATCTTATCTCGAGTTACATTATTTTGTTCTTATTCATATCCAAGACCAATTTTATCACTATCATGATTTTGACCACTCAAAATATTATCTAGATCACATGATCTCTTTTCACATCTCACAAATGTCTTCACTTTACTAGATGTCCTCTCTGACTCAAATTTCAAAGACAAAATATAAGAAACATACCTTAAGCATTCTTTTTCTTTGGCTCTTAGACTTTCAAACATAGATTCTAACTTAGAATTAGGAAACATGACAACACCTTCATGGTACTTAAAGTATTCAACCAATCTTTCCTCAAATGCACTGAATTGCTCCTCATAGTCTTTGAGTTTATATTTCATCTTGTTATTGATCTTCTTCTCAATGTTTAGTTCTTCAAGAGCATTCATCATTATAGTATCACATCCCACCTCATCTTCATCATTATCTGAATCACTCTAAGTAGACTCCTTCTGATATGAACAAATTCCTTCCTCAACCATGAATAAGGCTTCATCTTTAGTAGGACCATCATCAACATGATCATATTTTGAGTCACTTTATTCACTCTCATCTGATAGGCTGTAGTCTTATTTGGTGTAGAGACTCTTCTTGTTCTTGAAGGATTTCTTCTTGTTATACTTTTTGAATCATTTATTCTTGTATGTCTTCTTATCTTCATATTGGCTTTCACCATGCTCTTCATCAACATTCCTCTCATGCTTATGAGGACACTGATGAGAAAAATATCCTATCTTTCCATAATTAAAACATTTGAAGGGTATTTTACCCTTATACTTCCATGAGCCTATGTTCAATTTCCTATTAATCAAATAAATTAGTTCATCCTCATCAATATTATAAATGTCATCCTCCTTGGGTTTCTTACCTTAAGACTTATTATTAGGCTTCATCTCGGTCTTAAATGATGTTTCCTTCTTTCATGGTATATTCATCATTTACTCTCATCTCATAGGCAGTAAGGGTGACATGTAATTGATCCATATTCAACTGAGTAAGATCATGAATTTCTTCTATAGCAAATACTTTTGGATTAAAATTGAGGGATAAAGACCTTAATACCTTTGAGACTATAGTATCCTCTTCAATATTATCTCCAAGACCTTTGATGATTTTTACAGTCTCATCAACTCTTTATAGAAAGGATGCCACATAATCTTCTTCCTTCATCTTGAGACTTTTAAATTACCTTTTTTGAGTCCACAACTTAGCAAACTTGACCTTTGAATCTCCTTCAAAAATGACCTATAATTTGTTCCATATCTCTTTAACATATATACAATGGATTACCTTGGTGTATTCAATCTCTTAAATACCACAAGTGATAGCATTAATTGCCTTGGAATTGTTCTCAAACAACTTCTTGTGAGTAACACTAGATGAAGGAGTAGTAAGAGAAACATAACCATCCACAACAAATTACCATACATAAAACCATAGGGACATGATTTAGCTCCTCATCCTTGCACTCCAAAAAGCATAATTGGATCTATTGAACATTGGTGCTTTTTTAGTAGAGAAACCTCCTAGATGACTACCCATATTGTACTTTGGATCACCTTCAAGATATCAATCCTTTACCAAAGGACCCACTATGATACCAATTGTTAAAAATACAATACAATCACTAAGGGGGGTGAATCAGTGAGCCTAGATATTCCAACTTTAATTTCTAACCTTTCAAAACTCTTAATCAATTTCCATAACCATTCATGAAGCATAAACATCATTCATAGCAATGAATAAGAGAGAATGCAAAATCAAGCATATAACACATGACATATGTGGGAAACCCTCTTAGGGGAGAAAACACACTTGAACCTTAAATTGGAATACTATCCTATAATAATAAGAATAAATTTATACCATCTGCAATTGATTAAGGAACTTCCATCCCTTATTTTAGTGAGACTAAAATCCCACAAGGTGTTATAACACCTGTCTAGCTGAGCTGAAACAATAACCAAACTTTTAGCCAGTTTCACCTTGAAAGGAGGTTTTAACCCCCTTGTATGTTGAGATGTCATAACAAGACCTATGAACACATCCACCTTTTAACTAATGTCTTCAACACCTAATAATGGACCTCTGATTATTACTCTTCACCTTCACTCATACTCAGTCTATAAAAGCACTATTCTGCCAATAGAATTTTGACCTATAGGTCATACAAATAGTCCTCAATTCATTTTGATATTTAACTCATCCATAGGTCACTCTAACCCTCCTTAAATCCACAATTCACACACAATCCTCTCTCAAATCTCTCCCAAGTCACTCACTCAAGTCTAGAAACTAACACATTTGGTTTCACTATTTATAGAGCAAAAATGATAATCACCATCTTGGTCAGCTATTAGGCATGTATTTAATCCTTAAGGCATCTCTCACATAAAATGGATAAAAAAATATTCATAGGTCAGCCATAGCATATATGGGTCACCCTTAAGAAACTACACCTTTCAATTAGGCCCTTGTATCCCTTATAGGTCTCATGTTAACCCATTCACTCCTTTAGCACTTTATCAAACAAAAAAAGGACATAGAGCTACTTACAAATTAATGGAACCATTACATATTATATATATGTCCCCATTAAGTTCTAAAAACCAACATAGTACCCTTCTGCTTAAGCATACTTTTCTCAAATAACATTATGTGCACATGGTCAAAATGAACTAACACATAATCATCTTCTAAACCATTGTTCAAACTACATATAAATGTTAAAACCTTCATAATTCACATATATCATCCTCATGGATTATAAAACACTCCCCAATATCCAATTTATCAAGATATATTGAAAAAATATGAAAACAAACTTGAACAATCTTCTTGGGTCACTTACAATCCATGCACAAACACATAGTCAACTTTAAACCTTAATATCTTTGATTGTACACACTTTTAGATCTTCAAATTAGGTTTAGTATATGCACCATGGAGTCCTATTCATCTTTTATTTTTAAAACATTAATAAATTCATCACGGATCAAAAGTTATGGGCAAAATACCAAAGACTAGTTTTTCCCTTTGTAAAATTCAAATATTTAAATGGCAACAGTCATAGTTAAACCTCAACCACTTTGCTTGCATCTCAATTCCTCATTGCACAGATTAAATATGTAAAATTAATATTATTTTATGAAGCTCAACCTTTAACACATAATCCATCAATGCCAAATGTTAAACCTTAAACATGTTGACCTCATCCCATGCAATCTAGAAACTTTGACTCAATGTGCTCTGTCGTTCTCTATGGATCAATCAGGTCTTTATCAAGAAACGCTCACCATTAAATATTGCTCATAACCCCCATGATCATGAAAATTGGCACCATCTCTTTAAATCCTAACTTCTTGGAGAAATTCACTCCATCGATGTTTCTCAAACTTTAACTTGTGTAAAAATGACTTAGTATGGGAACCTTACTTATTTGCCTGGAAGGCCAATTTTGCACAGTCATATTTTTTACCTCACTCACTTTCATGTTATAAAATTTATACCATATTATCTCTTCACATAGGATAATCTAATCATGTGATAAAATTCTCTTGAAACCCTTACATGTGTGAGATATAATTACATTAAAATGCTCACTAATATTTTTCTACCACAGAGCCAACTATGTCAAAAACTTGACTGGAAGGCCAACTTTGAACATGCATATCTTTTATCGTGCTTTAGTTCTTGATCTAAAAATTAGAAAAACTTAATTAGGTACAAAACTGAATAAACCTATATGATCATTGTATTCTAAAACATCCACATGTATGAGATATGCCACCATCAAACCGCTTACTAAGTTCTTTCTTGCCTCATGCAAATTTGTCTAAGTATGGTAAAACGATGTCAAACTACCTGGGAGCCCAACTTTGTACTTGCATATATTTTGATGTGTTTAGGTGCATGACCTGAGATTTAGTGCATAAAAACTAGGCACAATAATGAATAGACCCATGTGACCATTTCCTCTTGAAACATCCATGCATCTAAATGATGACATCATCAACATGCTTACTCAACTCTATTTGAACATAGAAAACACTATCAAAATGTCTAAGCACCCAATTTTTCACCCACATATAGTTTAATACGTTTAGATGGACCACCGGAGATTTAGTGCATAACAACTAGGGACTAATGTTATCACAAACATATAACCAACTTCCATTGAATCATCCACATATGGCACTAGTGATGTCATCAAATTGCCTACTCAAATTTTCTACCACTAGACCCAAATGACGAGATGACAACAATTATCAACCAGATGAAATCTACTCATGCACACAAGCACTCAAATCTTAAAGAACATCTTAGGTACCTTTTTCATATGCTCAATAATCCATACTCATCCCTAAACATCTATAACCATGCCAAAATATAAGATCAACCAATCATACTTCAAGCATACAAGGACAAATAAATTTCACACTTTGTCATTGTCATTTAGACTATTAAGTATCTTCATCCACTCACTTGGACACCTTCATGACATCATTGAAAACTGTCTAACAAAACATTAATCATAAAAAATGATAAGTAGATGCAATGATGTTACATTGTGTAAATATAGGTGGAAGTATACAAAATCAAGGGAGCCTAGATTTCAAAATTGAGTTCCTCTTTTTTACACTTGATCTGAAATCTCTCATACAATAAGATTGAGGTATATCCATGTTTGAAAATAAAATGTGTAAGTTTTTTTTTTCAATCTCACATTAATATGGTATTGTTGATCTGCAAGATGGTTACTAATTTGAAATTGAGTAAAGAGTAATGGTGTAATATTTGATGTCATGGATTATTCATGATTTTCTTATGTAATTTGTGGCTTAGATATAACTTTATTCCATAGACTATTAGCAATGTATATAAAACTATAAACAAATGGTGGGAGTATAAAAAATCATTGAATCATGTAAGCATATTGAATGAATTTTGAAAGATTCATCATATTCCTTCTAAACCATGGAGTCGCAAGGAAAAAAGTAATTGGCAAGCAAAAATTAAAAAAAACCCAAATATAAAACACCCAATAAGCCAAATTGTGAGAAAATTTTCCATTTATTGGTCTTTGGATTGATATTCACCCATTCCCTTTTTGGAAAAAACTAGTTCTCACCATGGTTAAGCCCTTTAATATGGCATGTGGCCAAGTATGCATTTCTCAATTTGTAAACTTGAATATGCAATGAATTTTAGCCCATACTAAAATTATTTTGATAACATCACCCAAAAAAATTGATACAATCCTGGTCCTATTGCTCTAATTTTGGCACAAATAAAATTGCTTTTGTTATTTAGCATTACAGATATAGCTAGTGTCCTTTTTCATAATGAAACTAAAATTTCTAGTTAAAATTAAAAATAAAATATGAAATGGGTAAGAAAAAAATTCAATGTCTTCTAGAACAATTAAATGATCATTTCCATAACCTATCATATTTATAGAAAAACTGTCAAAGACAACAAAATGAACATCAACACCCCAAATCACTCTAGCTTCATGATGATAAAATTTGATTAAAAAATATATAACATGACATTATCACCGATTTATTTATTATATTGTAAAATTTGATAAAAAAACATAGAACATAAAAATATCACCGATTTATCTATTATAATAAACTACATATATCATACCCACAAGTGCATCAACAAGCATTTTATTATATTAATAATAACAAATACAAAAGGGTGCCTAAATTCCGTTAATGCTTAAAATTGTGCATCTCATCTGGATTTCATACTTTTTATACAACTCAATATCATAATAGGTCAAATGAAATTTAGGTTAAAATCATGACTAGGTATCGAGCTCAATCTGGGTATTACATCAACATATGCAATGTAAGAACTTTCCACTCTTTACAAGCTAAATAACTACATCTTTCATTTGTAATCTAGCGAGTTTCCTCAATTATCCATGATTAAGAGGGTTAAAATAACTATGTCATCATTTAATAACTCTGGTCAAAAGTGATTTCTCACCTGCAAGAAAGGTAAAAGAAAATTTAATATCATAGCAACTTCCATGAAAACTAAATAAGGATGATGTAGTGCACAATGCCAACACTTAATTTTGCTTACTTCTTTCATTACCCTCTCTCTTAAAGCTTGCATGGATGTGTGTCAAGAGAGTTTGGCCATTAGATACTCTACCCCAAAGTTGTATGTCATGATAATGATAGTGTTGGATAAGTTAATCATCCATCGATGTCCATCTGTTTGTCTACCACCATCCAAAATCTAAAGCATGGTGTTAAAGATAGAAATATGTGCCTTCTCAACTTCATCAAATAGAAAAACACTATATCCTCATCTTATAACTGATTCAATGAGCTACCCACATTCATTAATCACATATTTATCATAGATTATAATTGATTTTAGTAGCAATATTGACAAATTTTCTTTAGTAAATAAAATAATAAAGAAAAAACATGTTTCAAATATTGACAACTTTTGTTCACTAAATAAAATTATAAAGAAAGAAGATCTTTATAATAGACCATTTTTAAATAGACCAATGATTTATGCATACCCATGAGGAGCACCAATGAGCCTGGAAATAAAATGTTTCTCTATATGTTTAGACATATCAAGTTGTACCAACATATTTTAATCATCAAACAATTGTTCTTCAAGAGTTTTTACTATTTTTGTTTTACCAACACCACCAGGCCCCAAGAACAAGAAAGAGCTAGTAGGTTTTTTCTTCTTTCAATCCCAACACATGATCTCAACACAACATCTAAAATTGCCTTTACTTCATCATCTTTCCCAATCCAAGCATCATAACCTACATAAAAATGTTACATAAAATTAATTAAAATAATAGAAGCAACAAAGTGAGAAGATTAGACAACAAAACAATATAGTAAAGAATACATATAATAAATAAAAGAATACAAGGCATGAAAGGTCAAGAAAAAGTTGAATCACCTTTTATATGTCTATGCAGACCTCTAAAATTTTTCACTTACATTTGGAAGGTGATATTTTAGATTTTGACTTGTTTGAGCACCATTAGGTCTCTAGGCCTAGAAGATCAAAAATAAATTTTGAGGATTTTTGTGTAAAATCCATTGATTTGGAATTCAAAACCTCACCTAAGCATTTAATTACCTTTTATACATATAATTATACCTATTTGAGACATTTTTAAGTGGTAGATAAGCATTATCTATGTTTTGGTTTATTTGAGGTCATTAAGGCCACTAGGCACATAAAGGGTTTTTTATCAAATTTATTGGGAATCAAGTATTCTAAGGTGTTTTAAGATTTTAATCACATATAAAAAAAAATTTAAGGTCAAGTGAAATTTTTATATAGCTCTATTTAAATTATTTCCTAATTTGATCATTTTGTGGGAATTAGACATAATTAGACTAGAAGAAGGCTTTCAATATTTTAAGACTAAATAGGTAAAACCAATAGGTGGATTGGTTTTCTAAATTATATTTGATGATTATATATGTCCTTATAGGATATAAAATATAACCTTAAGCCTTATATCATTCAAGGTATCTTAAAGTTTTCTTGAGTCTCTTCATTGATATCAACCTTATTATCTGGCCAAGGTTATATGCTTATACATAGTCTAAGAAGGGCCAACAGAGGGTCATCATTATCAAGAAGCAATCAGATTTCTCTCATCATTATTAAAATTCTCAACGTTACCTTTTTATATTTGCATATCATGTATTCTACCAAGTTTAGACTTGGGATATTGGTATTCCTTCCATCTTGGGTTGTCACACTAAATTTGATTAGTAAAAAGACTCTAATTCTTAAATGACTAAGCCAAAAGAATAAAACTTCATAAGAATTTAGATGAGATCATATATAACTTATTCTAAGTTATTTTAGATCAAAAATAACTGTAGAGTTTCAAATATAAGGGACTGAGTTTTTGATTTCCTATAGATGACTTTTTTGAGAAGCCTATATCATGAAATAAGGTGAGTTATTGTATGTTTAGGGTTATACAAACTTAAATAAATCTTGGAACATGTTTGATAGGATAACATACTAATATAAACCTAGAATTTAAGTACTATAATATACTCTATGTCAAATTTACTGACTTGAGCTCCAAGTTGGGCCTAGAGATCAAAAGTCTAAAAAGATAAAACTTTGAAAATTAAAGTCTAATTTCTTAAACACGTATAGAATTTTGATTTATTGTATGTCAAGTATTTTCACATATCCTTTGAAGATTATAAATAACCATTATAATATATTAATATCAATATTTCCTTAGAAAGTGTTAAAAATATAGTCCTTAATAAGTGTACTTTTGATATCAAGAGAGACTCTAAAGGTGTGACTTGTGTGGTATTTTGCATTTTTTTTGAAGTGTAAAGGTGAATGAATGTTATAATGAGTCCTAATGGATCCTAGGAATGTGTTAAAGGTTTATTTCAATGCACACACAATAAATAAGGCAATATAGGCCAAGAAACCTAATTTGTAACTGCCACATCATGGGAGTGGCAATAAAAGAAGGCCCTTATTCTTTGCATGGTGAGTTATTGTTAAACAGAATAAAAAATGAATGTAAATAAAGTGTGGTAGTAGGTTAGTATATTAGTATTATGGAGGTTTGAATAAGTATAATATATGAATGTTGAAGGAGAACATAAGGATGGTAGAAAAGTAATAGAGAAGGCCATCTAGGCCTATAAATTTGTAAATAAGATGATGTTTGTGATGGTGGTGGTCTACAAACACTAGAACAATTTGATTATGTTAAGGTCCTTTACCCACACTTACTCTCATTTTCTCATAGTCTCACTTGTATCATGTTCACTCTATCTAATGAAAAATTTCACATAACTAGACCTATGTTAGGTCTTTATCAACATCCCTGATTCAAACACCTTCTTGTCTTAAGCCAATCCTGATCTTACTATGTCTATTCATATACTCTATTTTATAGATCTACAATTTCTTCTATTAGATCTGATTACTCAATGTTATGAATTTGAATATCTTATTCTTTAGATTGGTCTTGAGACAAATGAGATTAATCTCATTTGAAATATTAACCTTCTCTCCCTATCTTTCATAACTTTTTAACTTATATGACAGTCCTCTAGGCCTTGTTGTGACACCTATCAGTTTATTCTATGAAACTTTATTGAAAAATTAACTCTTCTTCATATCCAGGATCTCCTCATGCTTCATATAGTCTCCTACTTAACAAACATTGTGGAGATTTCATATATACTATTCATATCTCATGAAGAAGATGAAATTCAAGGTTATACAAGCTTTTCATACACACAGCCTTGACCAAGAAAATCATTACTCTATCCTTATATGAATTTTACTCAAGATTTTATGTTATAACAGAGGTTCTTTAGGGAGAAATGACTCAAACTTCTCAAAATAGTGGTGACCTTAAACAATTAGGTCTTCTAAGTGACTATAAATAGGCCATAAGTCGATCAATCCATCACCATTTTCATTTAAACCAAATTCATCTTCTATATAGAGGTAAAAACTAGTAGATTACAAAGTTTTAGAAACTTCTACTGGGTTAAACTTGA